>JAMWET010001267.1:0-5000 GCA_024036415.1 Prochilodus magdalenae | reverse complement strand
CTAACTGCTAGTTCAGTTTTGCTAGCTAACAGCCCCACCTTGACTAGATTTGTGCCAGTCCCCTGTGACATCTCCACCAGCACTGATACCAGCTGGGACTGGATTGGGTATGGACTGGACAAGTTTCTGGGTGTGTCTAACCCACATCAGTGTTCAGATACACTAACGTCAAAGTATTGCTCAGTTGGTCCAGATGTGGTGGATGCCTTCCCTGGCACCATTCCGAGGAGAATTCCCTGTAGGCTGGGATTGTATCCACTGCTGGTAGACCCGTATGACCGTACGCTTCCATACACCTGCAGATTCAGCTACTTCCTTCACACTATGGTCTTTGGCCACGCCCACATGCAGTCCCTCCTTTTAGCCAGTCATTAACATCTGCTCTGGAGCGTTTACCACACATGGAACGAGACATTCCCTGCACTGTAGCACCTCTTCCCAATCTATGGATCCCGTCACTCGCACCCCACACAGATTAAAGCCCAGTTGCATCTAATAGATATTCAGTTGACTTAGTTATTTAACAGATCCAACATATGAATGTGGTACACATTTATGGTATGGTATAGGCTGCACCGGATCTTTGCCAGCCGCCTGTAAAGCCTGGTAATGACAGCAATAAGAGGTGAGTCGGAGAACCAAAGAACAGACCCCAGAGGAACACAGGCAGCAGAGAACGAAGACACACCAAGGCCAATGACATGAACAGTGTCTAAACAGCTGCAGCCAATAGGAAATGCAGGAGTTGGACTCCAGCGTCCTCATATGAGGACATTACACGTCTGCTGCTCTGCACCATGATACTTTCCAAAAAGTCCCATATGAGGACATTGGTTTTTGCCAAAACAACTTCCTGTACGAAGACGACGTTTAGGTTCTGTACTTGTTAGGTCCTACTAATCACAAACAGCTGGGAGAAATTAAAAAGATTGCATACACCTAATGCAATGTCCGAGTCTCGGGAGAGGTTATAAGCACTGCACCACAGTTAGATCATAATCTGGGTGAATTAATATAAATCCATACTATATATATATGATATTATACACACACTAATATCAGTATATATATATATATCTATATATATATTGAGTGTTACTATATATATAAATGTCACTGTGTGTGTGTGTGTTTTGGTGTAGTGTGTGTAGTGTGTGTGGTATGAGTGTGCGTGTGTGGTGTGGTTGTGTTACCTCTGTGTCGAGCGTGTGTATGTTTGTGCTGTGTGCGTGATGAGTTGTGTAAGTATGTGTGTGGGTGTGTGTAGCGTTGATGTGTGTGAGGTGGTGTGTGGTGTCGGTTCTGTGTGTGTCTGTGTGTGTGTCCTGTCCTGTGGTGTGTTCTGGTGTGTGTGTCTGTCTTGTGTTGTGTGTATCTGTCTGGTGTGTATGGAGTGTGTGTGTGTGTGTGTTTGTGTATGTGTGAGTTGTTGTGTGTTTGTGTTGTGTCGCGCTGTGTGTGTTATGTGTGTGTAGTGTTTAGACGTAATGTGTGTGTGGTGTGTGTTTGAGTGTTGTGTGTGAGTATGGCGTGTGTGTGTCGTGAGGAGTGCCGTTTGCCTGGTGGTTGAGTGTTGTGTATGGTGTGTGTGTGTGTGTGTGTGTATCAGTGTGTGTGTTGTGCTGTGTCTCTTTGGTGTGTGTGGTGCGGTGAGTGTGTGTGTGTTGGTAATAGGAGCTATGTTTGTTTCTGTTGCCCTGACGCCGAGCTACAGCACAGAGTGTGTGGTGTAATGCAGAGCTGCTGCCCATCCTGTGCGGTCTGATGCTGCCTGCATTGCTGACCATGGAGCTTCTTCATGTCCTGTGCTGGGACGGGGCTTCGCCTGCATCCCGCACACCCCCATCCCACGACCCTGCTGACTAATCAGACATTCCTTCCCCTGCCTCACAAACACTGCCCTCCTCTTCTTCTTTCTAATGGTGTTTGAGGTTCACAGTATGTGAGTTCTGGGTATTAAATCTTATTTCTTATTACAGTGGTAATGCACTTTTCCATTCTATGGCGCTTTGGTACACGTATGGCCCAGACACTGTAGCTCTGTTTAATGCATATAGCACGGGCATAGGCTAGGTTGCAACACTGCACTCCATGCGTTGGGGGCATTGGTTGGGACATATCCCCGCTGTCCATATGCAAACCTACACCCACGGCATATAGCAAGCAGAACGGAAACAGGAAGCGCTTCCCTGATCACATTACAGCCTGCGGTTTACCCGGAAGGGTGGGATAATCTCCGCTGTGATGAGATTAAGTGTGGCTGTTCTTACTCTGAAGGGAGAGAGAGAGAGGGAGAGAGAGAGAGAGAGAAAGAGAGAGAGAGGGAAAGAGAGAGGGAGAGGGAGAGGGGGGAAAGAGAGAGAGGGAGCGAGAGCAAGAGAGAGAGAGGGGGAGAGAGAGAGAAGGAAAGGGAGCGAGAGCGAGCGCGCGGAGAGGGAGTGAGGAGAGACAGGCGAGAGGACGCGACAGAGAGAGAGAGCAAGGATGAGAGCAGGGAAAGAGAGAGAGAGAGGAGAGATGGGAGCAAGAGGGAAAAGACGAGAGAGAGGGACAAGTAGAGTAGAGAGAGAGAGAGGAGAGAGAGAAGATGATAGAGAGCGGGTGGGAAGCGAGAGGGATGAAGAGAAGAGAAGAGGGAATAAGGAGAGAGTCGTTCTGTAGGGATGCGAGAGGGAAAAGAGAAGAGTAGGTTATGGGATAAGAGGAGAGAGAGAGAGAGTAGAGACGAGTCTGGGAAAGAGCGAGAGTGGAGAGAGGAGAGTATGACGGAGAGAGAGAGGGAAAGAGGGAGAGAGAGAGAGGGAGCGAGAGGGAAAGAGAGAGTGAGAGAGAGGGAAAGAAAGAAAGAGAGAGAGAGAGAGAGAGGGAGGGAGCGAGAGGGAAAGAGAGAGAGAGGGAAAGAGAGAGAGAGGGAAAGAGGGAGAGAGAGAGAGAGTGAGAGAGAGAGGGAAAGAGGGAGAGAGAGAGAGAGTGAGAGAGAGAGCGAAAGAGAGAGAGAGAGAGAGAGAGAGAGAGAGCGAAAGAGAGAGAGAGAGAGAGAAAGAGAGAAAGAAAGAGAGAGAGAGAGAGAGAGAGAGAGAGAGAGAGAGAGAGAGAGAGAGGACTGGTGGAAAGAGAGTAAACAACAGCGTGCTGGAGTTCAACCTGGAGGAGGTAGTAAATTGATGTTACGGCTTGTTCTCTGTTTCTCCTCTCCCTCCGTCTCCGGCGATCCCTCTGGAAGATCAGATGAATGGACTCCGAGCTACTTACCATATCAAATGGTACTCATGTTCTTCTTTCTGATGATTCACTCGGACAAGGCCAAACAGGCTCACCCGCCGCAGACCATGGATGGCTGCTCATCGATTACCTCTCTCTCCCTCGTCTCCTTTGTTTGTCGTTCCAAGGCCCCACATGCTGTAGACGTCTTTTAATTACTTCTCACCCGGGGTTCGGGAAATAGGCAGGGAACTCGTGTCTTATAAGGCAAAGCGGGTTCGGGTCACAGCAAAGAACCCTTTGGTACCAATTCATTCATTCATCCATTCATCCTCCAGGACACTTATCCTATCCCAGCGCTCATTGGGTGGAAGGCAGGAAACACTCTGGACAGGCTACACATTCATTTACACAGACCCCCCATGCCTGAGGGGGGTGGGGGGGGTAGGGGGTGGGGGGGATGTTTGGGGGTGCTACATTACGTCACTCAGTTCACCTGATGCATGTGTCTTTGGACTTTTTTTTTTTTTGTGTGGTATAGACGGAACGATAAGTGAGTGAAGATGTAGTCGAGCTGTCGAGGATATTGCTCAGAGAGACCTGGAAGGCCCACAGGGAGGAGAGACAGAGAGCAGCCAGGAGGCGGAGAGTGCAGTAGTACTGGGAACTGCGAGCGGACCAGAGACTGGACAAGCAGCTGGGTGGCCTCCACAATAAAGCACTAGCACTTGCTTCCTGCCTCCTTGTCTCCCTCCACATTCTGGTGGTGGACTGGAGGTTAGGGAACCAGGCTTGTGACCAGAGGGTCACCGGTTTCATCCCTTGAAGCATGGCACCTAACCTCCAGCTGCTCCCTAGAGACTTTGCACCGGGCATCGTCGCTCACTGTCCATTGTGTGTGTTCACTAGTGTGTGTGGGTGTGGGTGTTTCCCTGCACAGACGGGTTAATTGCAGAGGGACATCCTATGTTCATACACCAGCACTCCATTTCACCAGTGCACTGCAGATACGGACAACACACGCATCCTCAGAAACCCTGCCTGCGTCCAGTCACCACACTGTGGACACATTCAGTGAGGATGCAGCTATTTGCAATTCCATGCAGCATAAACTCTCACTGGTACAGGTAAGCCAGTTTGGTGTGAACAGGTGTATCCTAATGGGCATTAGCTGTGGAATTCCAAATACTGGCATCGGAAATGACTGTACCTGCATATACAGCTATGACATGAAAGACGGCCAAACTAACCATACTGAAATGCCTGGGGTCTCCATGATCCTACCAACTCCTCTCAGCGACCCCATCATGGTCACTGATATCATATTCTATTGTCACGCCTCTGGGTTTTCCCGGCTCCTCCGGACTCAACTTCCCAGAGGGCATTGCACTATGACGTCACACCCACATGTCCCCAGCCAACCAACCAGCTGCCTTCCAGGTCTCCAGAGTACTCACAGCTGTGGCCCATTAGCCCCAGTATACAAGCCCCTCTCAAACGCCTCCTTGCTGCACGCTAGTTTGTGATTCTGAGCGGGTCTCCTTGTGGTTCTCTACTCTGACCTTTGACCTCCTCGTTTACGTACTCAGGGCAGATCCCCAAACCCGAATCCACAGGCATACATCCTGCAGTCCTCTATTCATTGTTTAGTAGTCCCTCACTCTTCCCATAGCAATCAGTGCCTAGCAACAGGCAAGCAGGAAGTGGAAACCATTTAAGCGGTTCAATCATTCGGAGCATTTTTAGTAGAGGGAGTAAATTAGACATAAACCGTTTAGGAAAAAGTGAAGAGCCTCTCA
>JAMWET010001266.1:0-19361 GCA_024036415.1 Prochilodus magdalenae | reverse complement strand
GAATAAAGGTGGAAGGGAAGGGGGAGAGGGGGAAAAAAAATGATTAAAGAAGGGGGAGAGGAGATGAGGATAAATGTAAGCGTAGGAAAAAGGGGAGGGAGTAAATATAAAGGTGAATGAGTATTGAAAAATATAAAAATTTGGAATCACGACCTAATTAAATTGGCAGTAACTCAACAGGAAATGCACAACACTTCCTGTTCTTTTGTACCTGCTTGGTGGTTTTGGTCCCATGTCTGTCGTTTTTGTTACCTGTTCCAAGTTTTTCTTCTCAGGTTGCTAGTTTTTTCTTTGGTTTTTTTTTATCTATTCGTTCTTTTTTAAATACTTGCATGTAAATCCTGCCTCCACATCTTGACCCGACGTTACATCCCTCGTATATTGAGCATTATTGTATTACCCCATTCAACTGTTTAGGGCTTGTATGGTAACGTTAGCCGAAGTTCTGAACGTTCCGCTTGCTAGCTGGGTATAGCCAAGATGAAGAGTACTCCACGTTTTTGGATCATATTCAACAAAAGACTAGATCTTCACACCATTGTGGAGAGACCACGCTTCATACGGTATTTAATGGCTTCATCATTTTTTCCTGGCTGTGTCTTTTTTCACTGCCAACCTCTCTCCTTATTTCTTGGCGTTCCGTGTCTGTGTGAGTAATCTAGACGTTAATTTCTTAAGCATGATCATTTTCTCATTATCTTAAATGCAGGCCTTTTCTCTCTTTTGGTATGTTTCCTGACTGCAAAAGCAGGACTTAACAAGCTCCGTGCTATAACATGCGGAGTTCCGACAGTAGGTTCAAGAGAACATGTAGATTCCCTAGAACACTCATTTATTGGTATTGAAACTCTTTAATCTTGACTGCCATTTACAGTAACACTCTGTCATCATCATGAAAAATAGTGACTAAAACAAACTAAATAAAGATTAAAATCACTCAGGATTAATACAGAAGTAGAACTCATATTGACCCCGGACGGAACCCTGAGGCACCCCACTGTTGAGAAGCAGCAATTATGGAAACATTGGGTCACCAACAGAACAGTAAACCCGTCATTGGCTAAATATGAGATACAATTATGTTGATATAACTTTGACTTTGGGTGTTCGTTCCCGGTTGTTTGTTGTCCTTATTGTGTGAAGTTTGCATGTTATCATCCCGTGTCCGCTAGATTATCTTTTCTTCCGGGTGCTCAGGTTTTCCTCCCACAGTTCTGAAGACATGCAGTCAGCTAAACTGGAATGTCAATTGCCTAAGTGGTGTGTGGCTGTGTGTGTGCCCCTGAGATAGACTGGCAAGCCTTTACAGGGTTTCCACCCAATGGCCCTGGGTAAGAGCTCCAGCACCACCTGTAACCCAGAACGATCAAGCGATATTAGAAGATTAAAATGACTGAGTGAGAAGTGGAGAGTTCCTGTGTACCCTGACCATACTATAAAGGTCCTCTAAATTTGCTTGCATGCTTGTGTTCACAATGAAGGCGCCTACAACGATCGTACACATCTACCAGTTTGGTCTGAGGAGGCAGCAGCAGGAGAACACAGATTTAATTCTATAAGTGTCATGGGTGTTAAACATTTCAGTTTAATAGGATACATAATAGGACAGAACATTGTTTTGCCTCAGCTTTGTCCCCCCACTGCCCAACAAATTAAGAGACCTCACAGCAAATGTCTAAATAACTTCTTCTTTTAAACTGAATGACTCCTCACTGTAACTGACTCAGGTGTGCTTAGTATTATGTCCTGTCTACTAGACTTGCTCCATTGGCTGAATCATCATTTGGTTTAACCTGGAATTTTACCTCCTCCACTAGTTTGAGCACACGCACACCCTTACTTAGTATTTAAGGAGCCCCTGCCTTAGATTATTACTTGTATTACAATGGGTCTCTCTCGGTGCAGGCCACGACATTAGTCTATGCTCACCATGCCCAATTGCCATTATTTTCAGCCGTGCAGATTGGACGGGTAGAGACGTGGTAGGTTTTCTCTTGACAGTGATCAGAGCTCTATCCATATTAACTTTTTATGAGTTTTACTGTGTTCCGCTTTGTTGGTTCTCGGAGAACTAATACATCCAACATCTGTATATAATCCTCATCGAATGCTCCTTGTGGCTTGACTCATTCAATCCTCATTAGCAATGTTCCGAACATCTATTGTAAAGCCTTCCTCACCGAGGAATTGCATATGACTCTAACGTTACAGAGCAGCCATGAATGCTTTTCCAGCTTAGACTATATGCTTCATTAAATCTCACTTGTGCTTATCATGACTCCAGAGCATAGCAAAGCTGCAGGAAGGTCTCTCAGAAGCAAAATTCCATGAACCTCCAATGACAATAAACACTCGTTCCATTCCAACATCGGTAATCCCCTTGAAAACAGCCTCTGCCGGAGTATGGTGTATGATCTCTCTTTTAGCTCCTCCCTCGTCCAAGAGGTTTAAGATAGTGCAGAGGAAGGAGCTGGATCTACATCGTCTGGAGTGGTACCCTGTTTTCCAGTGTTTGCTGGTGTTGTCTTGGAGCCGTGGTTGTCCTCCGGCCTGGCATTTGATCTGGCTGCTTGTCTGGTGCGCTCCTTGTGGCCTCCCTGCTTCTCCCCACAGGAGTAATCAGCCTCAACACCGGCGTCCCTCCTGGAGTTTACTAGAGGCACACAATCTGAGGCCTACACACTTAAGCTCTGATTGACTGCGCTGCTAATGGCACTCACAGCCCAACAACATGCAAAAAAGGCATCTCGCTCCTCGCATTGCTTTAGTTTCCCCACAAATCGTGCTGGAAATCCTTCGCTTCCTAAAGCACTACTTTACAGGGGGCCTGATGATCTGGCCTAAGCGCAGCGCATGCTCGCGAGAGTGAAGGCTGTTACAATAAATCTAGCATTAATAGCCTGTGAGTAGGAAGGGAAGTGCTGGCTATACACAGTTTACCTGGGCGAGGCCCGTTTAGCGTGATAAACTGTCAGATGTTGCTTCTTCTCCCGACAGGGAGAACTGTGTTTAAACTGTTCGGAGCCGGCCTAGCGGCCAGGACCGGAGGCTCATACCACTCACAACACCAATACCGGCAGAGAGAGCACAGAACATATTGCATGGTTTAAAGTTCTATGCCCCTTTGCTGTATGTAGAGAACCCTTAGAACCCTAGCCCCTCCTACCCCTATCTTATCCAAATGAGACCGACTCGCATGACTCTCGCTAGAGCCACAGGTGGTACCAAGGGCGAGTGTTTATGAATCTGTTAAAGCTGCACAGCGTTTGATTAGCCTTGAACTTTTATGACTGTATTAAAGACTCAGGGGCCTGACCCTGCAGCAGGACCAAAAGAGAGAGAGAGAGAGAGAGGGGGTAAGGAAAGTGATGTTGAAGAAAAGGAAGGAAAGAATAAAGGATAGAAGAGAGAGAAAACAGAGAAGAGAAAGAAGGGAAGGAGAGAATAAGAGGGAGAAAGAACGGATAGAGAAATAAGGTGAGGGAAAAGGTGTTGAAAGAAGGAAATAGAAAGAATAAGAGAAGAGAAAAAGCACAGAAGAAAAAAGGAGAAGGTGAGAGAGGAGAGAGAAATAAAAGGTGTGAGGGAAACGTGATGTATGACGAAATGAAAGAGAGAATAAGAAAGACAAGAGAGAAAAGCAGAGAGGAGAGAAGACGAAAAGGGAGAGAGAGAAGAGAATAAAAGTGAGAAAAGAAAGAAGGTTAGGTGGAACAGTGATGTATGAAGAATAAGCTAAAGCCGCGAGAAAAACGAAGATAAAGAAAAAGAAAGAAGGAAAGTTGTGAAGAGAAAGAATAAGAAAGACAAAATAGAGAGAGATAAAGGAGAGGTAGAAAAGGAATGAGTTAGAGAAGAGATAAAAGGAATGAGACTGAGGAGAAAAAGATATAGCCAGAAACAAATGATCCAGATCAAGGGTGGACAGGAGTAAAAGAGGGAGACAGAGAGAATGAGAGAAAAGTAAAGAGAATAAGAAGAGGGGAATATCGAAAAGAGAAAATAAAAAGAAAAGGCACAAAACGATGAAGCGGCGGAAAAAGAAAGTAAGGGGGAGCAAGAGAAGGATATTAATGAAGACAAAAATATAGAAAGAGAGAAAGTCAAAAAAAGGTTTAAGAAAGGGAGGGAATATGAAAGAAGAGATAAAGGGAGAGAGAAAGTTGATGGAGAGCGAGTGAGAGAAAACGAGAGAGAGGTTTGTATAGTGAGAGGACAGAGAGGGGACTGGGGAGTATTGGGTGCCGTGTGTATTGATCTGGAGTGACCCCTTGAATCTGGCCCTGCATGCAGAGGCCCTCCCACCTCTCACTCAGCATGCCTTAATCACCCTAACCACTTAACTCCTCCTTCCCTCCTCTCATCTCCTCTCTCAATGCTCTCTCTCTCTCTTCTCCTCCTATCTCTATCTCTGTTGACTGGAGCTCTGTATCCCCACCAGTCTCTGGTCTTTGCCCTGACAGGCATTGCTCTATCCCGCATGTCCACCCTGACCCTGAGATAGGCATCCAGGGACAGGGTCTCCTGGGTCCTCAGTTTAGGTGTCACTCACATGACCCCCCCTGTATTTGAACTAATTCCACCTCCTAGAAGGATTCAATACTGCTCAGCAACTGTTCATTTCCGAAAATTAGCTAAGCGCAACAACAAAAAATCGCAAATACCCACAGATCTAATAACCACGATTCATTCCACCATCCGACCATCACAGACTGTGAAGACCCACTGTGCGCTTACCATCTAATTGATCCCAGTCCTTGACACGCGCCATCCTTATTAAATAATCACTGGTTATTCACCTCATCTCTGTGCAATTGTGGTGCAATGGGTCTTGCTGGCTACCTCCCGGTTGGCTTTCCAGCTGTGGTGTTGGCCTGTTCGACCAACCCTTGTCTATGTGGGTCTCCTCCAGGTGCTACGGTTTTACTCCCACAGATGAACTAGTGAGTTGCTAATCGCCCCTAGGTGTGTTGCTTTTTTGAAAAAGCATGTGTGGGGCTGGTGGCCTGTCCAGGCCTGTTTCCAACCTTTATGCCCACTGAGCACTGGATAGTCTGCAGCGCCCCCTATAACCGAGACAGATAAAGTGTTTAGAAATGAGTGAGTGAGGTAGGCCCTTAAAGCAGTGACAATTAGAAACTCACAAGTGATGACTTTGAGAATCAATCAAAACCATGGAATTAGTGGTTTCAAAGAGTTGCATGGACATTGTACAGTTCCCTGATTGCTTACCTCAGCGTTTCTTCCCTGTGAATGAAGCACACTGTAGGCATTCTGTTTTCATACTGGGTAAAAACAACTTCTGTCTGCGGTTGAAGCTCTCAACGTTTCTCTTCCCGAACCACTTGCTAAACTCCTATGTGCTTTTTAACGAGGCTGACGTTTGCTGGAAACCTCCCTAAAAATTCTTTTGTGAAACAATTTTGGGAAAAAATGCTGGCCACCTGTTGGTTTTTGTTTCAAGGCACAACGTGACGTGTTACATACCGGGTTCTAGTTTTGATACATGTATGTTTGAGGTCTGTGCCAGCAGACACAGTGGCTACATGCGAAACTGATGGACAGGCACAGTGTTGCAGTCTAGTGTAATGACAAGGTGGAGTCCCCCCACAACATCTTAGTCGGGTGTTGGCCTTTAGCCCTTCTTGGGCACCAGATGTACCAAGGGCTGATGGAAAAACAATGAACATTTTGATGGTGGTGGAGACATTTGGCTGCTTCCCCATGATGGAATAATGAAGGTTTTTTATTTAAAAAGCGACAAGATGGCAGTTGTTTTCCTGGAGGGTAAACGTTTGGAAACCAAGCTTTGGTTTGGAGCGTAGCACAGCACTGTTGTTTAGATATAGGAACAAAGAAGACAATGGAAACTCACCAAATAATTCGGGAAGGCCATGCTCTTATGTGTGTGAGTAGGTTTGGACAGATAGAAAACCTTGCACTGACCACTCGGGCCACCCAGTCAAAACGGCGAGAATCATAGAATTTATCATACAGACATTGAATTAAAGATTTAACAGGCGTGCTTCAGTCCCACAGTGCTCTGTTGTTGCTCTCTGTTGTACGTTTTTGTTATTATACCAGTCAAATTAGTGCATGATATGAAAGAATCCTCATTTTTCACAGCCGGCTAAAAGACTTTGGTCTTCCGTCCTGCTGAATCACCATCAGGGCGTCAACCAGCTTTGATATTGGGATTGCTGAAGATAATGGCCCTGATGTTGAAAAGCTGCAGACGTGCTTGTGAAAACCGTTTTTTTTCTCCTTCAATATTCAGTCTGGGAAAAGAATGAAGTCACATCTGACAGCTGCACAAAATCATTCTCCAGCCTCCACTCAGCTCTGAACTTTCCTCAGAGTGCTGAAGAATTAGTATTAGACTTAGACTTGAGATCCAGGTCAATAGTTGTGCTTACACACACCGAAAGCTGTCTACCGTATTTAAATCATCCATGAGGTGAAACGCCCACATGCACATTCTATTGAACACATACACTAATGGCCAGTGAGCACACTTGTCAGGGCGGTGGGCACCCCTATCTACACAACCCACACAGACCAAGGGCACGTCAGTCATGTCCTATTGGTTCATTTACATTTACAGCATTTCGCTGATGCTCTTATCCAGAGCGACATACAAGGGTATTCATATTACAGGTAGGCCAGTGTAGTGTTAGGAGTCTAGCCCAAGGACCCTTACTGGTGTAGTACAGCATAGTCACCCAGACCGGGATTCGAACCCCAGCCTCCCACATGTGGTGGTGGCTCCCTAATGGGTCGTGGTGTTGTCCGCTGAGCTACACCAACCACATTGTTCAGGGAACCAAACAGACAACCCTTCAGTCACAAGGCTGCTTCCCTAACCTCAGGTCCACAACTACCCAGGAGGAGTGTGACGACTCTTACCAGTGGGGTCCAGCTAACGGGTGGTGCTCAGACTCACTACATGATGCTACACTACCCAGACTGATTTGACTTCCTAAGACGTTCCAACTCTGGAACTAACTATGTTAGCAATGCTACGTATGGTGTTACCCACAACATACTACACTGACCACTGACCACAACGTGTATTGGTGGCATAAAGTGTAACATTATTACAAAATCTAGAGGTATATTATGCTGTATTAAGTCTCGTTGACCGAATGAGTAGCCAGCCTTTCTGTTTGGCAGCGAGACAGCCTTTTATAGCACATGCTAATAAATGCTTTAACTCACTCAACGTCATCTTCGACCACAGGTTTTTTTCGAGGAAACATGCAGACTCCACACAGAAAGGACCCCAGACACCCCGGGTGCGGCCGGGGGAATCTTCCTCGCTGTTATGATTGTTTTTGGCATGTACAAAAATGGAATTATTTCCATCGTTTTTCTTGTCTTTAGTAAAAATAAACACTGGGATTTTTGTCCAAAGTCCAAGGTCACTTACAAGTCTGAAATGTGTTTTCTAGCTCTACTATGAACCCACTTTGGTTGAATGACCTGTATAGGTTTTCAACATGTAGTCAAGACCTTTGAGCTTCAAGTACAGCTCAGACTCGACCCGCCATCCAAGAAACCTTATGGAAGACAAGCGTTCCAGACTCTTATCTGTCTGAACTGGCTCCCAGATGGTGTAATGATCTCCATTGGCTGTCCCCGAACAGTGGAGCCTCGGTTCGCGATCTTCAAACGCAGACTGAAGACCCATCTTCTTCGTAATCCACTGAAGTGAGTGAGGCTCTAGTAGATGTGTAGATCTGTATGTACTTGTGTTTGCACTTATAGTGACGCTTTTCTTCTCTGTAGGTACGAGCGCCTGGGCTGGGGTTGCCAGGTAGTGCACCTTTTGCTTTATATATGGCTGTGTATTAATCTCTAGGTATCAGCACTGGCCCCCTGTTCGGGCAGTGTCTGAGCTCATGGTGAGTCTAGGCTCTACCCTTCCTATTCTAGCTGGAACATTATCCAACAGAACACTAGGCACTGTTGTAAGTCCCTCTGGATAGGAGAGTCTGCTAAATGCCTTAAATGTAAATGTAGTTTAGTGTAAAAAACAAAAATAGATGGATCAATAATAATAACGATTAGCTAGATAAGATTAAACAGTGTAACTGGAGTCAAATCAATCAACTAGCAATACTAGTAATAGATGGAAGAATGATGGGGGCAAATGAACAAATGAAAAGGTAAATGGATGGGTAAAAAAAGAGGGCAATAAGTTAATTATAAAATACATATAATAATATGGATCTTCAGTACCATATTGTAATCCCTGTTACAGCCCTGCATGTGTGTCTGTGTACCTGGTTTATGACACGTAGCGGGGACCAAGTCCTGCTCATGAGGTTCTACCTTCTTCCTTGTGGGGACGTTAACTTGTGTGTAAATCATTGCATTTGAAGGTGAAGACATATTTTAAGGTTAAGGTCAATGTTAGGATTAGGCTAGGGTTAAGTTTAGGGTTAGGCTGCTAGTATTTATGGCTACGGTTTGAGTGCATCTCCAGGAAATGAATTGGAGTCTATGAAAGGTCCCCACAAGTCACAGAAACAACCGTGTGTGTGTGTGTTGGGTTTGTGTGTGCACGCTTATAAGTGTGCATATGCACGAACGTGTGTTCAGGCAGATGCTGTGCTTTGCTGCCTAACCTTGCAACTCGAGTCTTCTAAACAGGATATGCTGCGTTTGACTGGAGCTGCATCTGATAGTGTTCCATTCCTGCTTCCCGAGCTCCCTCTCTTTCTCCTGCTCCAGCTCCCTCTCTCATTCCCTCAGTCTTTTACTTTCATCCTCCACTTTTAGGCAGCAAATTCCTCCCCTGAACAGTAAAAGGCATGGTAATGAAAATGAGCGTCTTTAATTTATGCCAGTTATTTAAAAATTACAGCACTCAACTCATTAATGCTTCATTTGGTCTCATATCATCTGTTATGGATTAAGGGTTTGTCCCAGACTGGAGCAGTAGGTTTGTGCTGACCTATTGTTCTCAGCCATGGAGTTGGAAATCTTCCTGGACAAGAGGCAGCAGCCAGAACCAAAATTGCAATCATTATCATAAAGAGCGTAATGTCTTTGTGTTGGCAGTTCGGGCTTTGTACGTATTTTTTTTTTTTTCCCATCTCGAGGTCATTTGTTATAACCCACCTGGTGAAACGTCAACTCGGTCAGCACTCCGCTGTCGTCCAAGTGTGGAAACTATTTGTTAAATTGTTGCGCAAATGAAGCGAGGTTTAAGTAGACAGCTTGAGCCGCAACAAGCAAATCAATTATTCCATTATGGAGGATTAGGCCTAAACACTTCCTCCTGCATGATGGAGATAATAAATCATTACCTGCTGTTCCATTGCCTCACCCTCCGATAACATTTGCTCTGAGAATGTTTAGACTAATGGCCAGCTATCTAGAAGTCAATATAGATGTACACCGACACAATCACACGTCACATGCGGACAGCCGGGTCCTTTTCCCTGGGCTCCAGGTTCCACCTGGATGAAGTCATGCATTGTTTCGCCGGTGAGCCGGAGCTCTGGTATATATTTTACGTGTGAGAGAGGTGTTCATGTGGTTTTCTGGCCTTGGCTCCGGTGCTGCTGGGAGAGAGTCTTTCTCTAATGAGTCTTCAGTGGTGGCCACCGATCACAGAGACAGAGCTCCTAACATAGCCAGATGTTCAAGCCATATGGCCCTTTTAGAAGCTGCATACCAGGCCCAGGCAGATGGTTTTTAGTGGAGACATCTAAGGAAAGGTTGAGTGCAAACGCTGACCCGAGATCAGTTGCTATAAACCCGCTACGACCCGAGAGGTAGTTGAGTCGATGGCCTGTAGTTAGCAAACTTTCCTAACCCCCTACAACAGAAGTTGATTCAAGTGTGTCATATTTGAACTCAGTTTAAGCAAGTGTGCTTTCAGTGTGCTTTGTATTCACCTATAAGTGATATACTACACCCTATTCAATATCTATATAATCAATATTTCATATACAGGGCTTATACTGACAACTATACAGTATACAGAGTCTCTTTGGCCACTATATTATAATACCTATATATTTTGGTCAAACATTAATAGTTATTAATAGTGTAATTACATATTTAATATGATTAAGTTTTCTAGTCTTGTACATAAAGGCATCCGGTACAATACTTGTTTGGAAGTTTTGAAGTTACAGAGAATAGAAAAAAGTCCTTCGTCCTGAGTATGTTTTGTTTATTTATGTGTAGTCCATTAAAATAGAGATACTAGTATATTTTAAGTTAAAAAAAGCCCAATTTAAAGCCTAGTTATATACTATAATAATAATAATAATAATAATAATAATAATATACAGTAGTAGTGCACTGTAGTACTTAATTTAAGTACACTTAGTAAATATTCTTTGCCCTCATGATTGATGTACTGACAGTCGGCTATTTTAGTATACTAACTGTGTACTTTAGTATGCTAAATATGATTATTAGTGCTATTAATAATTTAATAAATAGAAGTTACTGAACTTAACAGCTCTATTTTGAAACACCATCAAAACTGACTTACACCATACACTTTATTAAATCTAATTTAGCTGGGAGTGCAAAGTAATATACTTGTATTAAGTACAGTGAAGTACTTCTGAGGTAAAAGGTACTTGTAATTATAATACTTATCTGTATAAATATACAGTTTTACTTTCCACATGTATAAATTATATATTACTTTCTCCATGTATCTTCCACACAAAATAATAGCGTGCTTGAAATGTATTTATTGATGTTAAAGAACATTTCTAGTACGTTAAAATATTCACATTTTTATCGGAACAGGTGATTTGGAATGTGATTGTATGTGTGACTGATAAACAGCTTAGAAGATGAATCAATGACCTAGTAAACAAAGAGCATGTCTATAAGTTTACTTTTAGTATAGTAGCAGTACAAAATAAAACCTGGTAAAATAGTTGTGTACTTAAAGTACACTACTCTTACACCTCAAATAGTCCTAAACTGAACTTTCATAAACTAAAAAGTGGCCTTTAGTCCTAAGAAGTATTGAAATAGTTCACTTATAGTATACTTGTAAGTACTCTGATATTAGCATACTTACTACATGAAGTACCCTCGGGAAATACACTTCAGCTTTACCTAAGCTTACCACATAAAATTAACTCTAAGTGAACTTTTATTGGCCAGTTTGATAAAAAAGTGGTGTTAGGCATGACACAAAGGACAACAGCATAACATTAAGAAATTATCTTATTATCAGTAATAGTCATAAGAACCTGTACCTCTATCTAGTATTAAGAAATCAAGTCATCATCACACCATTTCTCATTTGGGTGCCCTTGTCTCCTGGTCATGTAGACGCTTTCATGTCCAGTATAACAAAAACTTTTATGTATATTATAATAGCCCTCTAGCATAACTAGTAGTTTCATCTGAAAGTAATTCCTGAAACAAGTGCCAGCAAAGACCATCCAGCACCGTTAAGTCTTGATGGTACCAACCCTTCAGCAAATACTGAGGATCTAAAACCAGACCAGTACTGGACCAATGCCCAATGAAAAAAGCATAGGTCCAATATTTTGGTGCCAAATATTCAAGTACGCTGTGTATTGGAAGGACACGCATGGAAACACAACTAGCTAAGTTTTCAGCCATGTATTTAGGAAATGCTGACATGTACAACAAAAATGGTGATTAAGGCTAATACTAACGATATTGTTGCGTGGGGGGCTTCCTTAAAACATTTTCATTAGAACAGCGCACACAATAGAGCAAGCCCAGCCTAACAGCTGCCTCTTGGATCATACTCTGTCACAATAGGTGCATTCCAGTGGCCCTTGTAGTTCCCTGCAAAGAGGACTACACAACATATTTAGAAGTGAAAAGTTGGAAGGGAGTTTATCATGGGTTTATCACGTTGCAGGGAAGTTAACCTGATGATCGTTGCCCATCTTTTGAATATGCATGTTGGATTATGATACTGTAGAACATTAAGCTATCATTTACTGCTAGGTTCCCTGAACAACAGCCCCGTCCTTCAAAATTAAAATCCAGCATAACATGCATAACAGCAGCTCTAGATGCAAAACAGATGCATGACATCTATCTATCTATCTATCTATCTATCTATCTATCTATCTATCTATCTATCTATCTATCTATCTATCTATCTATCTTTATCTTTATGATCATATGATTTAAAATACTGCCATTCAACATCAACAGAACAGGAATGAGAACCTGATCTCCACCCATAGCCCTTAAAAGACATAAAGGGTTCTATGCTCCTGTACAGCCATACCATATAATTATTCATATTTTGTGACATTCCTATCATTTGCTTTTAATTTGACAGACAAATGGAGACCCTGCCACTGCCTTAATGATTAAGATGACTATTGAAATGAATTCAGATGTGTCTGTTGACTGTACATGATTTGAAAGTGCACCTTTGCTGGAACACCTGCTGGATGCATATCATCACTGTCCAAAGAAAAACATGAATCTGCATTTTATTGATTTTGTCTTTTATGCATCATTAAAGACAGCAGCTTCTTTGAAATTTAAATAGAATTAGACCAACAGAAATGGCCCAAAGCAACATGGAGAAAACCTACATTAAAATGCTCTCCTGTAAAGTTGCCATTTTGGAGATACTAGTTTTTCTGTGGTCAGTGATGATATATAGATTATTGCTGCCTTATGACAAAACCTTGTATCTCCGAAAAAAATGACCATTGATAGTAGAAGGATCAACGGCCTTAACGTTGAATGTTAACAGAGCAAGATTTAATTTCAGGTATGTATTGTATTATACCTGATATAAAATAATACAACATTTACAATGACTAATTTAACAGGGCAGCTGGCCATTTCAGACTCCTATTAAGTTATTAAATGACCAAGATGGATACAAGGCTTGGTCCTGACAGTGACGATGTTCCAGCAGCTTCAGAAGTGTCTTCATCCATCAGTTTGTAAGACCAGATCAGTCCCTTCTTTAGTTTTATGTTATGGGCCGATACACGATACATGATGCAAACAGCTAGCAAACAAACAAAACGATGTAAAAACACCATAAACAAAAGCATGAATCCATTTGAGAAAACGGTCTGACCAAGCAACCTTTCACCAATCCAGCGGCTGCAGACAGCAGTTCTGAGAGTCTTGGGCCTAAAAACATGCCATGAATGGCGGAGATTCAGAAATCTGGAACAGAACCGCTTCCACTGTGGCATTTGCAGTCGTGGCTGTTTGTTTATAATCCAGAGCGAAGAGGACAAGGTGAGGTCATGTCACTGACCGCAAGGTCAAGGGGTCAGGGGTCATGAGACAGAGTGCCAGAGTGCAGGAGCCTCCTGTGTTTATTCAAACGTGGCACTGCCATGGCAACGGGCCTGCACTTTGATCCCCCTGGATGCCAGAATGGTATTACCCAACATGTGTGATTGTCTGTGCGAGAGAGAGAGAGAGAGAGAGAGAGAGAGAGAGAGAGAGTATCAAAGTGGATGTGTGAGTAGTGAGGCAGGGTGAAATTAGAAGCAGAGACAGACACTGGAGCCAGCAGCACATCTCCAGCAGACTATGGAAGCCGTTTCATGGTGGAAGAAAACGACTCTTTGTTTCCAGTGGCAGCAACCGTGGGGAAAGGCACTTTAATGCAATTTGCCATCAATAATGGAAAATAGGTACAGGCCATCCCGTCCACTAGTTAGGGATCCAGAGGATGAGAGACAATCTGTTCTTTTGTTTATGTCAACTACCAGAGTTACAGAAATAAGACGGAAGAAATATAGCTCAGCAAAGCTAACAGTCAGAGCGTCTGTGTGCATGTTTCAATACTCATCTGACTAAAGCTGTGGACGGGATTAGTTTTACATGGGGAGGTGGAGTAATGTAGTCTTACTACAGGACATCAGTAAAATTTATGACTGATTCATATGGGATAAGAAATCTCAGCATAAATGTCTTGATTTATGGACTGCTGTCAACTCCAAAAGTATCCGTGCTCACCCACTAAATCAGTCCACCAACAAACAACATCCAGTCAACAGTGTCCTGTGGGCTGTGTCCTATGGAAAACGTCCTGTGACCACTGATGAAGTAAAGTATTAGATGACTATTTTATAACCTACACATATTAGTATTAAAATTATTAATTATTGTTTGTGACCCGTTTAAAAGAAGGTAAAAGGCCCTGGATTTTTTACTGATGTAAGAGCGCTCATTCGGTAAAAATGGCTGACTCATTCGGACAGGACTAAAACCGAGCTGTGATCATGTAAACAGTAGCATGTCATGTTCTGACTACGGTCTTCTAGTTGTTCTTAGCCTAGGTAACGTTTCGAGTTAAGCCTAAGTTAAAAAAAGAAAAAAAAAAGACTACAGCATGATGTGCATGTGAACTGATTACTGACAAGATCTACTTTTCTGCAGCCAACAGACTATAGGTGCATGTTATACACACTCACTGTGTTCAGGGAAGCACTATTGCTCTTCAGTCTATTGTGGGGTAACCCACTTCTGACACCAATGTGGCATTTCCCTAGAGAAGGCAAACTCTGTGTTATTTAGCACATCATCTGCACTTGATAGCAAGCAAGCAGCTCAACATAACTTTCCCCAGCACAGAATGGCACCATAACACTACCGCACATGTGTCAACAATAACAGTATTCAATTACATCAAATCTCTATATCTAGCTTGTGCATGCACTCACTTCACTTCCACATCTCCTGTGCTTCCCTGGTCTAAGTAATCCCAAACACATCCAATGATGCTGAAGTCGGGTCTCTGGGGTGGTCAGTCCATTGGTATGAGAATGCCAGCACTCCTAATTTGAGGTGCGGCATTGATTGAATAGGTTGATAAAAAATGATGCGTGTTTTTTAAAAACAGGAACTGCCCTGTAAATTGAGACTGTTTTATAGTGACTGGGCTGTTGAGAAAGTTTTACCCTACACATTTTTGGATGTTGGATGTACAAGGTTGTGTCAGCTCTTCCTAAGTCTAAGGCTACATTCACACAGCATGTATGGCTTGTATGTGTTATCTGTGTGGCAGATACACCAACAGGAACCTCTGCAAGCATCTGGCTTGTGCATTAGCAAACATGGCGGCCTGGCGCCACGCTGAGAGATACTGCTTCTGTATGTGTAGCTCAATAAATATTCTCCATATCAGTCTAAACGTATCATCATTTATTGTTACTGGTGACCTTTATCTTCCTTACCAACAGCACTGCACTCCCGACACTGTGGTCCAAATGATCTGAGGGGATGCAGCTTATTCTTTTGATTGACGAGTGTAAAACTTTTTTTAAACAAAGCAGTAGGATTTCTCGATCAGACTGAAGACGAGTTTGAGAAGAAAGGAAGAGAAGAGAGACTGTGGAAAGAACGATGGCCCATACTGGAGTTTCCGAGCCAGGCCTTTCAATGGCCATCTCTTTCATTTGATCATGATTGCACATAAACAGCAGAGGGAATGTTAATGTGTACAGGCAATAGAGGGAAAACGTGCTTAACTAGATGCAAACAAATACGCCACGGTGGAAAAGACACCAGTTATGCATTAAATGAGGTGAATGAATTCTGTAGTGGTGCGTACAGGAGCAGCAGCTCACATATGCGCAGGCCCGGTGACTGTAATATACAAGACAGGGGTGATGCCACAGTGTCTGGCAATGGTTCATCTGTTATCTGGCTTCTGAAAGCTTCATGGTTGGATGACTAAACTCAGCTGGATCCAATGAGGGCCCAAAACTGAATAGGAATGGCGGGTAAAAAATAGGCTATTAAGTTATGATGAAAAACACCCCCCCCAACTCCCACCCCATCCCACAAGTCGCTAGGAGCCAGCCAGTCATTTTGATTTTGCTGCTGCTGGTTCATTAGCAGTAATTTAATATCCATTTTGTTAACAGCAGTGCTGAGTGATAAGTACTAAGGAGAAGGTAATGAGTATTCCAGGGAGACTCTAATCTTCATGACTGTATCTTAATTCAGCTGTTGTTTAGCCATTACTGTAGCTTTGAAATGGAACAACACAATGCATCACTTATCACGCCTGTAATTACGGCAGTGCCAAAGGTCTCGGCCTATACTTAGCAGCACTCCAGCGAAGTCTGATGACAATGAGTAATCCTATTAGTCTATGCAATTAGGAGACATTTCCAAATGAATTAGTGAGAGGATTATCGTTTCTGTAACTGCTCAAATGTGACTCATACCATTTCCATTTTTTTTTAACACTACAACTCCGTTCTAAAGATATCCCCCGTCCCCATTAGGAGATCTGCTGGAACACAATTAAATAGCACGTTATAGTTCAGGTCTTAGCGTATAGCTCCGGTCCTTAAATCTGATTGGGTAAGCCATGTTTGAAAAGATTTGTCAAAAATTGTGCAATACATACACACCAATGACTAACAACAACTCTATATTACTACTCCCCTTGTGCTGCTAACGGAATGATCTTTGACTCTAATCCCACTCGTATGGACCACTCTTAGCCTTTTTCCACGAATGTGAAATGTGTTCTGTTCTGGTTTGCACCTCTAATTTTAAACCATTTGGTGCATATCCACCAGAAATAAGTACGCTTGGAAGATCGTTCCCAGCTGGAGCCAAAGAATAGTAAATACTTTGGTGAGGACACCAGTGGGGGCGTGTATATATGCCCCACCATCTCATCTCCCCTGTTTACCTCTGCCATGCAGTGCCCCCTGTTGACATTGACGACGTATCCTTTGACGTTCTATGGTTCCAATAGAAAGTGGTGCAAATGCAGGCTGGTTCCCTGAATAGCATGAAGGTTCTATGAAGCCTGAATGGAACCTTTCAAAAAAGGCTATGTGTGTACTGATGAGCCTTTTGTTTAAACTGTGGGCTGACAACGTATTTCCTTAACTAAAACTAGGCTGGTCAGCTAGATATCAGGCTAAACGTTAGCACACTTGCTAAATGGCTCCATCATTAATATCACAGAATGTGTTATTAGCTTCAGCCCCTCAGTCAGAAGTAGCATCAAACCCAGGCTGAGTCACAAAAGCCTTCATATGCCCTTAATAGCGTACTGTGTATGTTTGAAATTTGTTGAGTATGGATTTATCTGAACCCCGAAATGATTATTTTTACCTGATATTATCTGCTGTTGGGCTGCAGGAGCAAGAATTTAGATTCAGAAAGAGGGCAAGAAGGGAGGCGTGGGAAGAGGGAAGCTGATGGATTGGTGCTATATAACACTTGCTGTGGTAATCCGATGACCGAAAAGCCCTTAAAAAGTGAAGGTGTTTATTTAAACAGTGTTTTGCCATGCTCATTTTTATATAAGCAAAGGCACAGGATCATCAAATGTCCACAACATACAGTGATGGGCCACTGAACATCCTTCTCTTCATTCAACAGTTCGTTTCCCTTGATAATAAGGCCGTACAGTAAAGAGACTACATTTCTCAGTGACATACTTGTTAATGTTGATTACTATTAATATTATTTTTAAACCGTTTTCTGAGAAAAATGTGTATTTTGTTATTAAAAGCTAAATGCCAATTTATTAAAGCAATAAGCCTTTAAAGGCCAATGCCATTGACTTCCATAATTGTAGTACATGAAGAAAGGGGGAGGGGGCGGGAATCAACCTTCCTGATTACGGGGGGGCGTGTTTTTAAAATGGGCAGTCGTTAGCATGTATATGCATAGCCATTGTATTTCACATCATGGAAAAATCACAGCAGGAATAGATTAGTTTATTGATTTAACCCTCAGCTATATGGTCAAAACAGGGATGTGGGGACCACCCCTGCTAATTATTGATTGTTCCAGGTGTTCCAGCCCCACTCCATGCACTAGGTATGTAACAGGTGTACCTTAAGGTGAATGAAAAGAAATGATCATTTAGAGTCCTGACTTATGTTACAACAGTGTGAAATGATTTATCATTAGCATGAGGGATCCCACCTGGTAGGCTCATTCTCCTTGACGTTGGAGAGAAAGGACAAGAAGCTCCAGACAGACTGGCTTTAGCACTCTCAACTGCGAGACAAAGCGCTCCGGCTTTTTACATACCTGTGGAGCTTTGAAGTGAGAAAAAGGAAGCGCAGGGGTCCAAAGGGGGGGGGGCCAAGGAGATCAGGTTAGTCATTTTCTAATGACACCCAGGTTCCATACCAGACTTATGCTCTGCAGTCTAAGAAGCAATGTCAGTAATTGAGTAACTGGTGTTAGGTTCAGTTTGCATTGCTTGTTCGTTGTTATGTTATGGCGTATGTATTGGTCGAAGTGTTTTATCAATATCACCAGGATAAAACAGATGATAACTGTTCTCAGAGCACCACCTTACTGGTTGATGAGGCATCAGTCCGCATTCGTTAAGGTCGTGATGCAATGTTGTGAGTGTAAGAGCCAATTTCTGGGTGTCAAACGCACCAAAATCCCAAATACAGAAAAACAATGATGGAGCATTTTAACCTATTCATAATGGACATTAATACTTTAGTAAGCAACAACTGAACGGTCAAAAAAAGGTCAGTTGTGTAGATGAGAGGATAGAGGAAGATGGCTGTAGTTCATAAGGTTGGCCAATTCCTAAAACAAAATGGAGAAGTAAAAAAACTGAGGGTGGCAACACCAGTACTCTCCAAACATTGGCAAAAGAGACAACAACAGGCTCTCTTGCAGAGACCACTTCACTATAGGACCCCTCGAATATAAAAACATTTCTGCTATTACCCCCCAAATAGTACAAAAATCCAGACCACACATATTCTAGCCAAGACCAGAAAGAGAAGACCATATCACTCCTGGTTAGGGAGAAACAAAAGTAGGTCAAAGGGTAGGAAAAGAGGGGGAACAGGAGCGGGATGGGGGGGCGGGAAGAGACATGACAGGGAAAAAGAGGAAAGGTGAAGAAGCAGAAGAGTATGGGCGGGGAAGAGGAAGAGAGTGGGGGGAGGAATAAAAGACAAGAAAGATGAGAGGAGAAGAAAAGGATGGGGATTGACGAAGAGAGGAGGCTAAGGCGGATAAGGGGATACCGTTGGATCAAAAGTATGAGGAGAAGAGTAGGAGTAGGTCAGCTAACTAGCAGTAATGCTAGACTATTTCTCACAACTGACTCTAAAGACGTAGCCCTTTCCTTATTCTTTCCTGTAAGAAGGGTCAAGCAGACCTAAAATGACCATCAAATAGGATCTTGGACTGAACGAGGAACAAGAACCTCAGTAGGGCTGCTAGGACATTAGGATGACACATACAAAAAACCTAACAAGAGATTAAGAGGTTGGACCTATCTCGACACAAATGGCTTGAATACGCAGATTACGCTGGTTACTAGAACACGAGAGCGCAGGTATGGGACTGGTGTGAATCGTGAGAGTTGGATGGGAAGCAGGTGGGGC
>JAMWET010001265.1:0-62280 GCA_024036415.1 Prochilodus magdalenae | reverse complement strand
CTGTGCTTCAGAGAGGACACTTCCTGTTAGAGGAGAACAGAACATAAACACATTCAGAATACAGAACCTCCCACAATCCCCTGAGTGCTGTGGATCAGTGTGAACTGGGTTAGTTATGGGGAGTGATATCAGTGCAGACAGCAGAGGGCGCTCTAAGACAGTCACAGACAAGCCTCCTCCACCTATGCCCTACCAACCCATACCCTTACACACTTACACTACCACACACACATTTACTATTATCTCTCACTCCGTCTCTTCATTCAGTCTCTCTCTCTCTCTCTCTCTCTCTCTCTCTCTCTCTCTCTTTAAATATAATATTATATTAATTCTAAAATTCTACATTCAGTAAAACTATAATTTATGAAACGTGTATGTAGAGATGAATTCCTGTATTTCTATATTGTGACTGTAATGTGTCTCAGTGGACACACACATGTTCTGGTCGTTTACCTGAGAGAAGATCCTCATCCACATCCTCATATTCTTCAGAGAAGATACTTCCTGTTAGAGGAGAACAGAACAGTCATGAAACACAGAATGCAGAACCCCCACAATCCTCTGAGTGGTGTGGGTCAGTAGGATCTACAGGCAGGGAACAAGTTAAAGAAGAAACAGTCACTGAATCAGTTGTTCACTCGGTCAGTCACTCACGACTTATCAACTGGTCACTCATTTGATCACTCACTCGGTCACTCGGTCAGTCACTCACGACTTATCAACTGGTCACTCACTCGGTCAATCGGTCAGTCACTCGCGACTTATCAACTGGTCACTCATTTGATCACTCACTCAGTCATTCGGTCAATCGGTCAGTCACTCACAACTTATCAACTGGTCACTCATTTGATCACTCACTCGGTCAATCGGTCAGTCACTCACGACTTATCAACTGGTCACTCATTTGATCACTCACTCGGTCATTCGGTCAGTCACTCACGACTTATCAACTGGTCACTCATTTGATCACTCACTCGGTCATTCGGTCAGTCACTCACAACTTATCAACTGGTCACTCATTTGATTACTCACTCGGTCAATCGGTTAGTCACTCACGACTTATGAACTTGTCACTCATTTGATCACTCACTCGGTCATTCGGTCACTCGGTCAGTCACTCACGACTTATCAACTGGTCACTCATTTGATCACTCACTAGGTCATTCGGTCACTCGGTCAGTCACTCAAAACTTATCAACTGGTCACTCATTTGATCACTAACTCGGTCATTCGGTCACTCGGTCAGTCACTCATGACTTATCAACTGGTCACTCATTTGATCACTCACTCGGTCAGTCGGTCAGTCACTCACGACTTATCAACTGGTCACTCATTTGATCACTCGGTCAATCGGTCAGTCACTCATGACTTATCAACTGGTCACTCATTTGATCACTCATTCGGTCATTCGGTCACTCGGTCAGTCACTCATGACTTATCAACTGGTCACTTACTCGGTCACTCGGTCAGTCACTCACGACTTATCAACTGGTAACTCATTTGATTACTCACTCGGTCATTCGGTCACTCAGTCAGTCACTCACGACTTATCAACTGGTCACTCATTTGATCGCTCACTCGGTCAATCGGTCAGTCACTAACGACTTATCAACTGGTCACTCATTTGATCACTCACTCGGTCAATCGGTCAGGCACACACGACTTATTAACTGGTCACTCATTTGATCACTCACTCGGTCATTCGGTCACTCGGTCAGTCACTCATGAGTTATCAACTGGTCACTCATTTGATCACTCACTCGGTCATTCGGTCACTCGGTCAGTCACTCACGACTTATCAACTGGTCACTCATTTGATCACTCACTCGGTCACTCGGTCAGTCACTCACGACTTATCAACTGGTCACTCATTTGATCACTCACTCGGTCATTCAGTCACTCGGTCAGTCACTCACGACTTATCAACTGGTCACTCATTTGATCACTCACTCGGTCACTCGGTCACTTGGTCAGTCACTCACGACTTATCAACTTTTCACTCATTTGATCACTCACTCGGTCATTCGGTCACTCGGTCAGTCACTCACGACTTATCAACTTGTCACTCATTTGATCACTCACTCGGTCATTCGGTCACTCGGTCAGTCACTCACAACTTATCAACTGGTCACTCATTTGATCACTCACTCGGTCATTCGGTCAGTCACTCACGACTTATCAACTGGTCACTCATTTGATCACTAACTCGGTCATTCGGTCACTCGGTCAGTCACTCATGACTTATCAACTGGTCACTCATTTGATCACTCACTCGGTCAGTCGGTCAGTCACTCACGACTTATCAACTGGTCACTCATTTGATCACTCACTCGGTCAATCGGTCAGTCACTCATGACTTATCAACTGGTCACTCATTTGATCACTCATTCGGTCATTCGGTCACTCGGTCAGTCACTCATGACTTATCAACTGGTCACTTACTCGGTCACTCGGTCAGTCACTTGCGATTTATCAACTGGTCACTCATTTGATCACTCACTCGGTCATTCAGTCACTCGGTCAGTCACTCACGACTTATCAACTGGTCACTCATTTGATCACTCACTCGGTCACTCGGTCAGTCACTCACGACTTATCAACTTGTCACTCATTTGATCACTCACTCGGTCATTCGGTCACTCGGTCAGTCACTCACGACTTATCAACTTGTCACTCATTTGATCACTCACTCGGTCATTCGGTCACTCGGTCAGTCACTCACAACTTATCAACTGGTCACTCATTTGATCACTCACTCGGTCATTCGGTCACTCGGTCAGTCACTCACGACTTATCAACTGGTCACTCATTTGATCACTCACTCGGTCATTCGGTCAGTCACTCACGACTTATCAACTGGTCACTCATTTGATCACTCACTCGGTCAGTCGGTCAGTCACTCACGACTTATCAACTGGTCACTCATTTGATCACTCACTCGGTCATTCAGTCACTCGGTCAGTCACTCACGACTTATCAACTCATCACTCATTTGATCACTCACTCGGTCATTCAGTCACTCGGTCAGTCACTCACGACTTATCAACTGGTCACTCATTTGATCACTCACTCTGTCACTCGGTCAGTCACTCACGACTTATCAACTGGTCACTCATTTGATCACTCACTCGGTCACTCGGTCAGTCACACACGACTTATTAACTGGTCACTCATTTGATCACTCACTCGGTCATTCAGTCACTCGGTCAGTCACTCACGACTTATCAACTGGTCACTCATTTGATCACTCACTCGGTCACTCGGTCAGTCACTCACGACTTATCAACTGGTCACTCATTTGATCACTCACTCGGTCACTCGGTCAGTCACTCACAACTTATCAACTGGTCACTCATTTGATCACTCACTCGGTCATTCGGTCACTCGGTCAGTCACTCACGACTTATCAACTGGTCACTCATTTGATCACTCACTCGGTCACTCGGTCAGTCACACACGACTTATTAACTGGTCACTCATTTGATCACTCACTCGGTCATTCAGTCACTCGGTCAGTCACTCACGACTTATCAACTGGTCACTCATTTGATCACTCACTCGGTCATTCGGTCACTCGGTCAGTCACTCACGACTTATCAACTGGTCACTCATTTGATCACTCACTCGGTCACTCGGTCAGTCACTCACGACTTATCAACTGGTCACTCATTTGATCACTCACTCGGTCACTCGGTCAGTCACTCACAACTTATCAACTGGTCACTCATTTGATCACTCACTCGGTCATTCGGTCACTTGGTCAGTCACTCACGACTTATCAACTGGTCACTCATTTGATCACTCACTCGGTCATTCGGTCACTCGGTCAGTCACTCACGACTTATCAACTGGTCACTCATTTGATCACTCACTCGGTCACTCGGTCAGTCACTCACAACTTATCAACTGGTCACTCATTTGATCACTCACTCGGTCACTTGGTCAGTCACTCACGACTTATCAACTGGTCACTCATTTGATCACTCACTCGGTCAGTCGGTCAGTCACTCACGATTTATTAACTGGTCACTCATTTGATCACTCTCTCGGTCATTCGGTCACTTGGTCAGTCACTCATGACTTATCAACTGGTCACTCATTTCATCACTCGGTCAGTCACTCACGACTTATCAACTGGTCACTCATTTGATCACTCACTCGGTCATTCGGTCACTCGGTCAGTCACTCACGACTTATCAACTGGTCACTCATTTGATCACTCACTCGGTCACTCGGTCAGTCACACACGACTTATTAACTGGTCACTCATTTGATCACTCACTCGGTCAGTCACTCACGACTTATCAACTGGTCACTCATTTGATCACTCACTCGGTCATTCGGGTCACTCGGTCAGTCAATCACGACTTATCAACTGGTCACTCATTTGATCACTCACTCGGTCACTCGGTCAGTCACTCACAACTTATCAACTGGTCACTCATTTGATTACTCACTCGGTCATTCAGTCACTCGGTCAGTCACTCACGACTTATCAACTGGTCACTCATTTGATCACTCACTCGGTCACTCGGTCAGTCACTTGCGATTTATCAACTGGTCACTCATTTGATCACTCACTCGGTCATTCAGTCACTCGGTCAGTCACTCACAACTTATCAACTGGTCACTCATTTGATCACTCACTCGGTCATTCAGTCACTCGGTCAGTCACTCACAACTTATCAACTGGTCACTCATTTGATCACTCACTCGGTCACTCGGTCAGTCACTAGCGATTTATCAACTGGTCACTCATTTGATCACTCACTCGGCCATTCGGTCACTCGGTCAGTCACGACTTATCAACTGGTCACTCATTTGATCACTCACTCGGTCATTTGGTCACTCGGTCAGTCACTCACAACTTATCAACTGGTCACTCATTTGATCACTCACTGGGTTTATTGTTTGTCATTTGTTCAATCAGTCACTCTTATTGATTGATGGTTCTCAGTCTCACACACACACACACACACACATACACCCACACACACACACACACACACACACACACACACACACACACATACACGCACACAGTTGAACCCCCCCTGCTCTCTCTCGCACCTGCAGCTGTGTGGTTTCTCTGTAAGTCCTAAAATGGAAGGTCTACAGGATGAGACAGTTTAACTTCAGCTGCCTGATAGATGCTTATCAGCAGAAGTAGCTCACTACACTACATGTAGATCTACTCTACTGTACATTTCATCTAATATACACTAAACTATCATATAACTCATTTACTCTTATAATAACCATTTATCTTCATTCATAAGGTCAACTTAATCCTTACTGGCATGTTCTTAGGAGAACAGAAGTTTACATCTGCAGATGTGTTAATACTTTTTCATTGTTTCACTAATATTAACACAAAACTCACATAAAAACAAAAACGTTAGTTTAATAACAAAAGAAAAACACGTCATATAGTCATATCTACATTCAGCACTCATCTGAACCACAGTCTACTGTAGTTACTCAGTAATGAGCTGTGATCAGCTGCTGGCTGTAAATATGGGTGAAGGAGAAGTAAGTAGTAACTGGATATTTTATTTTATGTTGTGTTTTTTCTATACTCAGTGGAAAAGGTGAGAATAGTGAAAAGCAACATTGACCCAAATGAAGACACACCGGAGGCCAGAGACAGTATTTGTCAGTAGAGGGACGTGTAGTGTGTAAGCTCCTGTGTAAAGGTGATTGTGGTAACAGGGTTTGGGTTAGACTGTCTCCCCTTCATAAGTCATAATTACTGACATGATGTTTAAGGCTTTATCAGAATTTTACTGGGATGTTCAGCTCAGTATGGTATGTGTGCTGAGGCCTTCTCTTTAGGCCCCTTGACACAGTCCTCCCCTCTACTGACACTTACTCATCCCTGGAGTTTGGAATCATCTGAAGCAGCATCGCCCTCATCCTCTCTCACCTTTACTTCTAGAGTATGTACAAGTAGAAGGAGTGTTTTTGGTGGGGAATAAATATTACACTGCACTGAAATGTAGTTCTGGTTTCTGATCAGGTTTAAACATCAGCAGATCTTACAGCCCAGACATTCAGCATTAATGCAGGCTGAACAGGTGGAAGGAGGATTCACTCACCTGGTGTTTAGTGTCTGATGGGAAAGTTTGGTTTTGGGTCATTTGTTTAAAGCTCTGTGGATTTTAGATCACTGTGTGGAGAAGGTGCTCTGTTCTGGCCAGTGAGACGTATGTGTTAATATCATGTGTTAAGTGTTTTGAGAATAAGACTTCTGAATAAACAAAGTGTTCAAGCAGCTGAGAAACCTGTACTACACTGAGAAAGCTGTACTGAAGACATGATTCAGTTTACTCCACTAATCCTCATGTAGAACACTCCATACATCACTCACCCCTTCCAGCCGAGTCATTTCTGCTAGTGACGTATCTGCGGTCGATCTCCTCATAGACTGCCTCAGTCAGAGTCTTACGCCTCCTCTTAGAGAGCACTGTGAGGGAGACAGAGAGGAACATGGAGCCAGTTCAGTAGAAGAGAAGACTGATGACAGATTGAAGGACTAATGATGTTTAGAGAATGTACAGAAAGTGGATTGTAGATGATCTCTGAATCTCTCTACCTCTCCTGAGCCGTCTGTTCTGGTACAACAGCACAACCAGAAGCACAAAGACCAGGAAGAGCACCACTCCCAGAACCAGGAGAGACACTGGATAGATGGGTGGAACAGCGGCTGTGCTCTTCACTGCAAAAATATACAGAACAGAAACTCTGTGGAGCGCTGAATAAGATATTCAGAAATAATTAGTTAAATGATCCAAGAGACTAATCAGTACCTGTAGTGGTGGGGGTGGTGGCTGCTGTTGTGGGTGTTGTGGTAGTAGTAGTAGTAGTAGTAGTAGTAGGGACAGACATCTCTAAACACACAACCAAAACACAAAAAAATTACAATTTAAAAACTGAAACAAATAAACCGAAATTAGAAATCATTAACAACAATGAGCAAATACACTCTGCAGATAAATTATATTAATTATATTAATAATATAATATCTATGTGATGTTGAAGTGTATATGATATTACATATTATATAAATATGATATATTATGTATAAATATAATAGTATATATGAATATGATATTATATTAATAACATAATATTGATATGACTAAAATAACTATATTTTACATTGTACATAGTGTTTGACTGGACACAGCTCAAAACCCCAACAGACTCTGACCTGCACAGGTGACTCCAGCGCGCTGCCTGTGGGAGCAGTCAGTGTGGCTCTTCAGGGAATGAGGACAGTCCCACAGGTGAATCTCATTCCCTCTACACTTCACTCTGTTCAGCCAGACAGTCCCTGAACCAGCACCAAACACAGAACTCCCATTAACCGGCCCACAGCCCAGCTGCCTGCAGACCACCTGAGCATCCCTGACGTCCCACAGATCAACACAGACAGAGCCCCACTCAGAATTATGATACACCTCCAGTCTCCCAGAGCAGCTTCCATTTCCTCCACTCAGCCTGAGAGTCAGGTGATCTACACCACACAAATGACACAGGAGCAGATACAGGAACTTATAATGGAGATATATAAAAATCTTTAACATTTAAATTCATGTGTTTATTTTTATTTGTGCCGGCACAACAGATATATCTGGTTAAAAATCATAGATAGAGGATATTTACTGAAATAAGATTTTTTGTTTGTCTAAAAGATTTACTGAACATCAGGTCATTTAAATGTTTGGTAGTGAAGCGTTTTACTTGAGCACTGTTGCTGCTGGGGAGATAAGGAGCATGTGGGATGAGCAGGTGGTGAGCTTGCTTTACCTGGAGTAAGAAAAAACGGCTGTGTTGTAACTGAACAATTAAGTTACAGTCTGATCTTTCCGGGCACTGTGATCAAACCAGTTTCATTTTTCACCCTTTAACATTTCTGATCATGTAAGGGCAGGTTCTGGGACTTGTCCTGCACCAGCCACTAGGGGGCAACGCAGGAGCAGGCCCCATTAAGACAGATTAAATACACCTGTGGGACACTCTATTTAAGAGCAGTGCTCCAGACCAGCGTTGCTCAGTCTTTGTTTTTTTTTTTTTTTGACTCAGCCGGTAACCTGGTCTTGCACGGTAAAAGATAAAAAATAAATGTTCCTTTGTTAAAAGCACATCTCTGTTTTGTTGCCCCGATTCCTTAGTCTTTTGGTTGGGGGAGACTCGTTTTGATTTATTTGTTTGTTGCCACGTGCTCGCCAGTTCCCCACAATCCTTTGTTCTCCTGGCTGCCATATTTGCCTTTTTAGTTGCCACCTGTTTTTGTTTTCCACCTCCTCTGTGGTGGCGTAGCGGTAACTCCCCGCAGTTACCACACCATAGTTCGTGGATTCGAATCCCATTGCTAGTAACTCTTCAGTTATATAGTTCAGTTGTCTGCTCCCTTTCTGCTCTGCACTTGGGTTCTTTTCAAGCTTGCTGGTGGCTCACTCAGTTTACGTCGGACTTGCAGGTCTGGGTTCGAACCCGCCTGGAGTGAGTCACCCGTTACAGATCATGACACTTTGGTTTCCTGTCTCTGTTTTTGTTGGTTTTTTTTTTCCTGTGCCTTTTGTTTTTTCCTGTGCATGTCTGTTTCTGTTTGTTTTGGATTTTAGCTCTTCTTGTCTCCACCCTCTTGTAATGCCCCTCACCTGTCCTTAGTTTGTAGCTCTGTTCCATCCCAGGTGTTTCTGGTTATCCCTCATGTGCTTATACTCCCTGTTGTTCCCTTTGTTCTTGCAGGGTGTATTGTGTATTCTTGTTCATTTGTTTTAATGTTTTGTTTTTTATTTTTCTCACGTTTAGTGGGAGTCATGCTTCCTGCATTTCAGATTATCCAGCCAGTTAGGAGCTGATTTCACTCTGGCTTTAGCCCAGGATTCACTGCCAGATCTTCCACAGTTCAGCTCCTGACAGACCAAACTAACTGTTTCTTCATTTATTCCATTTACACACACGTTACCCCAGGTTCCATTGTAGAACACTTCCAGATTCCCCTCGCAGCCCTCAGTGAGTCTGATCTCTTTATACTCTGGTGTGAAAAGGAAAATTTAAGTTTGGGTCTGACATTCTGCATTCTGCTTTGGGCCCCCACAAGCCACCAGGACAGTTTAAGTGTTAATAGGAAAAAATAATTCTGTAGCTCTCTGGAACAGCAAATCAGTGCAAACCAAAGATCAGAGACTTTAATGAGGAGCTCTACTAGAACTACTTTGTAAATACTTCAGTGTAGTTTTAAATTCAACGCTTTATAATGCACACTTGAACAATATTAATATGATTATTAATAAGTAAACATTTTAGAAGATGATTCAACATTAGCAGCAGGTACAGTGGCACTCTTTACCTGAGCACACGACTCCTACATCATCCTTGTGTCCACATTCATCCTCTCCACACAGCTGAAAGCTGCAGTTCCACAGGGACGTCTCATTCCCCTCGCACTCCACCTCATTCAGCCATATGGGTCCAGTTCCAGGTCCAAACTGAGCTGGTACTGGGGCACTGAGGGCCACTCCACACTGCAGCTGTCTGCAGACCACCTGCGCATCCTCAATATCCCACAAGTCATCACTCACTGTCCCCCATGAGCCACTGTGGAAAACCTCCAGCCTTCCTGCACAGTCTCCTCCAGAACCAACCAGCCTGATGGAGCTGTTAGCTGAGTTAAACTTACCTACACACACACACACACACACACACACACACCCATACACACATACACACCACACACACACGCACACACACGCACACACCCGCGCGTGCACACACACAGATTACAGCTCGGAACAGTGTCTCATTGATCTTCTACACAATGAAAATAAATTAATGGTGTTTGTGTGGCTGATTGTAAAATAAATAATAAAGAATGCATTTTATTTGAGGGTAGATTATTGTAGGATGATTGATGTAAATCCACTTTATTTTTACCAGAGCAAGTTACTGACAGCTGTTCTCTGGAGCTGCAGTTGACTGGTTGTGCACTGCTGCAGTTTCCCAGATGAGCTTCACTCCCAGTACAGTTGAAACCCGTCACACATGTGTGGCTGTGTTCAGGACTGGATGGAGAGGAGCTGGAGAAGCTGAACACAGAGCCACAGCCCAGCTGTCTGCAGATCACAGAGGCCACAGACGCACTCCAGGAGTCCAGCAGAACTCTCCTCCAGTCCTGCCTGAAGTACACCTCCACCTCCCCCTCACACTCCATCCCTCCAGACAACCGCACTCGCCCATCATGATTCACCAGAGAGGAACCTGAGGAGGAATTATTTAATAAAGCACTGCTATTTTCAGCAAAGGAGCCAACAAATTTAATCAAACATATTTACTTTTTTTAGAACAGTAGGATCAGTGTAATTTCCAGAAAAAAACTGACACTAACCGTTACAGATGACTCCAGCGTCCTGTTTATGAGAGCATGCAGCTCGACTCCATGATGAAATGGGACATTGTGACAGGTGTGTTTTGTTCCCCTGACAATCAAACACATCAGCCAAGATCCGGCCACTCCCCTCCCCAAACCAGTCTGACCCCACCACAGCCACAGCACTCCCACACTTCAGCTGACCACAGAGGACACTGGCAGCTCTCATATCCCAGCTTACATCACACACTGTACCCCACTCACTGAGGTACTGGAGCTCCACTCGACCAGAACAGGAGTTGTTCACCAGTCGAGCTCCTCTGTAACCTGAAACACACCATGTTATACGAGAACACAAGGAGAGAGAAGAGAGTTAGAGAATATACAACCCCTGGCAAAAATTATGGACTTACCGGCCTCAGAGGATGTTTATTCAGTTGTTTGATTTTGTAGAAAATAGGCAGATCACAGACATGACACAACACTAACATCATTTCAAATGGAGCTGTTGCACCAAGTGGACTGACATGAATCATGGCTCCAACATGAGAGATGTTAATTGAAACAGAGGAGAGGATTATCAAACTTTTAGAAGAGGGTAAATCATCACGCAATGTTGCAAAAGATGTTGGTTGTTCACAGTCAGCTGTGTCTAAAATCTGGACCAAATACAAACAACATGGGAAGGTTGTTAAAGGCAAACATACTGGTAGACCAAGGAAGACATCAAAGCGACAAGACAGAAAACTTAAAGCAGTATGTCTCGAAAACAAAATGCACAACAAAACAAATGAGGAATGAAGGGGAGGAAACTGGAGTCTAGGTCTGTGACCGAACTGTAAGAAACCGCCTAAAGGAAATGGGATTTACATACAGAAAAGCAGTAAATGCACAAGTTTACGTTGATATTTTGGACACTTTTCTTATCCCATCAATTGAAAAGATTTGGGGAAATCATTTTTCAAGATGATAATGCATCTTACCATAGAACAAAAACTGTGAAAACATTCCTTGAAAAAAGACACATAAGGTCTATCTCATGGCCTGCAAATAGTCCAGATCTCAATCCAATTGAAAATCTTTGGTGGAACCTGCAAAGCTGATCTGGCAACAGCAATCAGAGAAAGTTGGAGCCAGATTGATAAAGAGTACTGTTTGTCACTCATTAAGTCCATGCCTCAGAGATTGCAAGCTGTTATAAAAGCCAGAGGTGGAGCAACAAAATACTAGTAATGTGTTGGAGTGTTCTTTTGTTTGTTTGTTTTTCATGATTCCATAATTTTTTCCTCAGAATTGAGTGATTCCATATTGTTTTCCCTCTGCTTGGTCTAAAAAAGTAACCGTTACTGTCTGCCACATTTTTTTTTCTTGATTTGTTTTAGTGTTTCTTAAAGCTTGAAAGTTGTCATTTGTAATGACGTTAGTGTTGTGTCATGTCTGTGATCTGCTTTTTTCTACAAAATTAAACAACTGAATGAACATCCTCCGAGGCCGGTGATTCCATCATTTTTGCCAGGGGTTGTATAATGTAGCACGCTACATGGACCCATTTCTATCAATATATTTAATGTGACTTAATTAATGTGTAATATTTCCTGCTGCACTCGTCACCTGTATATCACCTGTATATCAGTATTTAGATGACTGCCAACATTATCAGTATTTTACAAGTGCTATCAGAGAACATGACAATATCTATAAAATACTTGTGAAATATTTATCTCTGCAATTACACATGTGAATCTGTACAGTTTAGATTGTATTTTACTTACTACATATTTTATTTTTATCTTACAATAGAGATTAAATTTTTTGTAATTTCTTATATTTTGTATTTTGTACAACTTTGCAAAATTCCACATGGGGAATAATAAAGGCTATCTTATCTCAATTCATTGTTTATGTAATGCTGAACAGTAGCGGCAAAATTCACTACAGTTTCAATTATATTTAAACACTACTTAAACTATATATAAACATTATTTACCAGCACACACCAGGCCCACGTCACTGTCATGGGAGCAGTTGTGTTTGAGTGAAGGTGATGTTGGACAGGAGTGAATCTGAGATTCGTCTCCTCTACACTGAAGCTCCTCTGACCACACCTGATCCTCCCCTCTGCCAAAAGCAGCTCCTCCCAGCACCTCCACAGGAAGCCCACAGTCCAGCTCTCGACACACAACCTCTGCATCCTGCTGGTCAAAGTCGGCATCACACACCGTCCCCCAGGTATCTCCGTGAACCACCTCCACTCTCCCAGAGCACAGATGAGGACCACCAGTCAGTCTGGACTTTCTGTGAGCTGTGCGTATTTGAATTACAGTAAGTCTGTGTACAGCGTACAGGACATCACAGATTCACTGATGTTAGACACTCAGTAGATAGTAGTAGAGTTTGTAGTGTAGTTTATTAAAGTGGAGGAACAGCGTCTGATTCTGTTGAACACTGTTTATATTTAAAGCTCTGCATCTGTTTGGTTTAGGAGGGAGATTTATAAAGGTGATAAGAAGCTGTATGAGGAAATCAATAGTTCTGTAGCCTTGGGACATGGAACCTGCTCGAGATCTGAGATCAAAAGGACGTGGCAGTTCACTGAGATGGTTGCTGGTTGCTGAGGTGCTAAATCTATTCTGATCAAAAACAGGTGCATTGTGGGGTTAAATGTTATGAGCAGTCAAATAATTATAAGCCAGCTGTCAGACGACACGACCTTATTTAAAAATAAAACCAAATTCCTCTTGTATTACAAGATATTAATAATTTTTAAAAAGCTTCAGCTCTACAACTAAATGTAGACCAATCTGAATGATGAACTTTAGACACCTGCTCTCTACAATCACTCTATAAGGATTAAGAAGGAAGTTAAATATTTGGGGATGGTTATTTCCATCTGTAAATAAATTTTAAATAGGTGGCTGTAACGAGGCACCACAATTATAGGGAGAATATTAATATCTAAAATGGACAGTTTATCCCGGCTTATTTACCCAGCATTCTCTTTACCTCGGTCGACAAAAATCATTAAAACAATAAATAAAATCAATTTTAAATTCATATAGAAAAATAAATGTCATTATTTAAGAAAGGAGGACAGTTAAAAGTTACACAGGTGGAGGTGGGAATGCGACTGATTTAGAGATCATGAATGGGGTCTTGAAATTTAAATGGCTAAAGTCTTTATTAGGGATGAACATTCCTTTTGGTTTATTATCTCTAAAATGATTTTTTAATAAATGGATGGAATAGATGTTTTACATTATGATTTTGATTGTAACGCATTAATAATGAAGCTCTCTGGTTTTCATCAGCAAGTCCTTCTCTACTGGAAACTATTATATAACCATAACTGTACACCACACAGCACACCTCTGTGGAACAACAGATCTATTCAGCTCAATAGAAAATCTATATACATGGAGGAATGGAGATCTGAAGGGACGTGGGCTGTTTCTGATTGTATGGAGGATAGTGGGAATCTGTTACAGCATGGGGAGCCTGTGAAAAATTCCACCTCCAGCGTTCTGTAATATTTTATAACAAAGTGATAAAAGCCACACCTATCTCTCTGAGACGGGCGGTTAAAGAAGACCCTCATACTCCAGTATCACACCTGGACTGAGTCAGCTCTCCACTGAAGGACCTGATCTTTATGATATTACCACATCTCCTGGTGTACTGGCCTGTCTCCTGGTAGCGCCTCCAGGCTCTGGACACTACATTGACAGACACAGCAAACCTTCTTGCCACAGCTCGCATTGATGTGCCATCCTGGATGAGCTGCACTACCTGAGCCACTTGTGTGGGCTGTAGAGTCCGTCTCATGCTACCACGAGTGTGAAAGCACCACCAACATTCAAAAGTCACCAAAACCTCAGCCAGAAAGCATAGGTACTGAGAAGTGGTCTGTGGTCCCCACCTGCAGAACCACTCCTTTACTGAGTGTGTCTTGCTAATCGCCAATGATTTCCACCTGTTGTCTATTCCATTTGCACAACAGCATGTGAAACTGATTGTCAGTCAGTGTTGCTTCCTAAGTGGACAGTTTAATTTCACAGAGGTTTGATCTACTTGGAGTTATACTGTGTTGTTTAAGTGTTCCCTTTATTTTTCTGAGCAGTGTATATTTCCCACCTCCTCCCGAGTCTAAAGAGGTGAACTTTAAAATGTTTAATCAGATCTATCCAACTAATGACTTTCTGAGCCTGAGGTTTAATTCTGAGACTAGTAACTGTGTTCTGTGAAAAGGAAATGTAAAACTGGGAACAGTGGAACTCAGTTCGGTCCTTCTGGGCTGATATGTGGAACTGGCTACAGTCCAGGGAGATTAAATTATCATTCCTGACAGTAAAGACCATCATATCTGGTGTTTTTTTTGAAAACTGGAACTTGGATTTTGTTTTCAACAAGCAACGCCGGAACTACAGGAAGCGAAAACGTTCAACCGGCATTTGTGGGGGGTTCCACTGTATCAGCCAACAGCACAGCAACACCAGAACCACTGATCAATAATCAATAAAAAGTAAAATATTTCATAATAAGTCTCAATGCTGCAGACAGCCGACTAGAAAAGACCCAGAAACTACAAGTATAAAAATAGTATCATATATATAGATATTACATTATGAGATTATTATTAATATTAATAATTATTATTATTTAATTATTAGCTCTGTAATGTTTGTCCCTTTAAATAAATGATTATATGCTGTGAACATCAGCGATATCTCCTGGAGAGAACCGAGACTGTACTGGACGTCATTTTACACGTTCTAGATCTGACTCTAATCAGGGTAGAGTTTGGGTTTAGACCAAAACACTCAGAATGTAAAAATGATTTACTGCTTTCATTTTATGGAAAATCCTAAATGTTCAGAACATATTCAGATATACATCCTAATTAATTATGTAAACCTTAATATTAATTATTTTTAAGGTCAGTAAAGGATGGTTTAAGAGCTGAGGTGAAAATCATTATTGATTATAACTGATTGTTGAAAGGTGTGATCTGTTAATGTCAGTGATAGGTGTGTGTGTTTCAGGAGTGATGTCAGCTTACCTGAGCAGGTGACTCCAACATCTTGATCATGAGAAGTACAGACTCGACCATAATTAGAAGAAAATCTGCATTTGGTCAGTGCAGACTCTGATCCACGACACCACACTATTCCCATCGATATCGGTCCTGATCCTGGACCAAACTTAGGAGTACCTACAGCCTCTCCACAGCCCAGCTCTCTACACACCACTCCAGCATCTGTCATATCCCACTGAAAATCACACACTGTTCCCCACTGATCATTACGATTCACCTCCACTCTCCCAGCACAGCGACTGCCCCCATCCACCAACCTCACACTGACTGTACAACAGAGAGAGAGGGAGAGAGAGAGAGAGAGAGAGAGAGAGAGAGAGGATTGAGGGAGAGAGAAGAGAGAGAGAGAGAGAGAGAATGAAAAATAATAAACACGTTACATCAATTCATCAGCAAAAGAGGTGAAAGGTTCTGATACTTTTGGTTCTCTAAAAACATTCTATTAGATGATTTAGATTTTTTTATTTAAGATATTAGATAGATTTTTGTAAATGAGAGTAAATAATTTATTCATAAAGGTATCAGTGAGTGGAAACTTACCAGCTGTGGAGAGGGTGATTGTGGAGGTCAGGAGAATGAGAACCACACAGCTGTCCATCTCCCTCTGACCTGCACACAGTCCGTTCAACTCAGCAGCAGAACAAGCTTCACCTCCTCTACCCAGTAGAGAACTAAGTATGAGCGAGAGAAGACGAGAGAGAGAGAGAGAGGGGAGAGAGAGAGGAAGCTCCCCACAGCTCGCCAATCCACACTCACTATTACCTTATTGAGAAAGAGAAGAGGAAAACCATCAAACACTTTCCAGTGACAAATCGAGGCGAGGCATTTTCTTATCCCTCCATATATATCAAAAAGAGCGTCAGCGGGGCTTGATGACACAGAACTCCACCTCCGTCTCTAGAGGGAGTGTTTGTGAGGAGAGACGCTCACACAGCAGGTGTGGTGAGAAACACACCACACATTACAGGAGACTGACTTCCAGAGAGGAAACACTCCCAGTGTAAATACAGCCGCTAACAGGCTGCACCTGCAGAGACACACAACAATATGATAAATGGTCCTATCTCATCACAGACACACTCTCCTGTTGAGTTATTTAAATACCAGGACATACAGAAATAATAAATTAAAGAGAACAAGAAATAAAGTCAGGACTAAAAACCAGTTAGTAAATGATTCTGAACTTGTCCCCCAGTGTAGAAGACGAAATCAGTGACCTGAAGGGTTTTTTAACTCCACACCTTCTCATTACAGAACAACAATGTAAGGACAAATCAAGTACTCAAAAATAAACCATGATAGAATAAAACTATAATTTTAATAGAAGAGAATATTTTACCATCATCATTTATTTTCATACTTTCACTCAGATAATGTTAAATAAGCTCTGTACTAAAATCCACTAATGTCTATTTCCATTACACTCTGCCTCACAGGACTGCTGACATCCTGTCACAGCCTCTGTGTCCTCCCAGAAATATAAAAAAAAAAAAATTAATTAGCATTTCATGTTAGTTTAATTTTAACACTTCCTACCATCAGTGTGATGTCACAGCACCACTAAAAAAACTAAAAAAAAAAAAAAAAAAAAAAAAAAAATATATATATATATATATATATATATATAAAGTTTCGATCAAATGTTAAAACCAAACAGGAAAAACCAACCTTAGGAGAATCAACATGACTTTTTTATTTTCTAGATTTTGGCAAAAAATGTGCACCGTAAAAAAATACACAAAATTATAATAATGCTTAAAAACGTTTCCATTAATATATTATAAAAAAAGGGAGCATTGCTCAATCTAATACTTGAGTGAATTCGTGAACTAGTATCTATGCTCATCTCATGAAACATCTATAAACAGAAAGCTCTGTTTTATGTAGTGGCTTTTCTGAGGAGGGGACAGTTCTGGATGTGTTGCTGGCTTGAAGATATTTAATGTGTGAGTGAAAAAATAAAACAGGGATCTTCAATAAATTACCAGGTTTAGCATAATTATTGTACAGTTTATGAAACATTTCTCTTTCACTGCATTCACTTCATGGTACAGTCCTTACCAGTTTGTTGTATGATTTTTCTCTCCAGGACGGCCAGGCATGATGATTCTGAAGATAGGATTTGTCTCCCAGACTTACTGGAAAGTAAACAGCAGATAAACTGACCAATTATAAATATTCCACCATTCTGCAGGATCCTCCCAGAAAACCACTCACAAAAAACCAGAAAACGTAACTTCATTTCCTTCAGCTGTGTGTGCATTCACAGTGGTAGGTTCCTGGAAGTACCGACACCTCCACTGATCCTCTCTTAGCCATCAGGGTGTGATGTGGATGTCCTCCAACCTCAGTGGATCAGTTCACACCCAGTAATCACAACCACAGTTCTCAATCTGTCAGACTCACAGACCCAGAGAATCTGCTTCTGCTCTAAAGCCTGTGGTGCTGATTCTGCTCCCACATCATACACAAAAATAATTTATAATTTCCTCCAGCAGGAAGTGAGGTAACACTCTTTAATACAATACTGTACAATATTTCATTGTGTGTAACAAATTCAGCATATATATGTATATACATATATCATCTTAGGAATAGCACTAGAGGTGGTGGAGTCCATAGGCAAGGTCAGAGAATAGTTGTGGTTCTGTGTATGGCTATTATCATTATGCATCTCCCAAAACCATAACAACCCATTATAGTCCCATGCTGATAAGCATGTCAGTCAAGTCAAGTAGTTTTATTGAAGCTGTGCTGTGTTAGCGTCCTGAACTGTTCCTAAAGATGTTGGAAGGACAAGATAAATCTGGCTGTGGGTTTGTACATCCTCAGTGCTGGGATAGTCAGTAGCAGGGTTTTAAAGGAGCAAGAAGAGGTCGAGGAGGCTGGGGTGGGGGTCTTGAGCCCAGAAGGTGTAAAGGCACTGTCGTGATATGATATCAAGAAGGAGTTCACAAGGATTGCCCATAGCATGTTGAAAAGACTGGTGGTGAGTTCTGGAGGTACATTCCCTAAGCTGCATTAGGGGGCGCTCCAGGAAGACCAGACGGCTGGCTTGCTGATGCCTTAGGGGGCATCCAAGCCAGGCAGTACAGAGGGTGAGGGTCTGGGTGTCCATAGGAGGTGGCGTGGCTTCTCTTGCTGTGCGTGCAAGACACGTGAGCAGGCTGGACGAATGGGGAGTGGCTGTATGAGAAAGAGATGAGGCTGTGTTGGGTTCATGCTGTGGGTCTGGTGCAAGTGGGCACGGCTGTTAGCTAAAGCAGGGCCTGACTGGTGCAAGACCAACAGATAGTGTGTATCGGCTGTGATGACTCAGCTGGACTGGGCAACTCTGATGGGCCCTAAAGCCATTGCCCAAATGCCCAGGCTCCTGGTTCGCACATGGCCACTGGAGCCACCTACGTTTTTTTTTTTCTTGCTGCCTGAATAAACCAGTAGAAGGAGGAATGTTTTAAGGAGAGCGAAATTCTCTTATTCATGTAAGGAGCATGAAACATCACCAAACACAGCAAGTCCCTCCCAGGCAAAGCTCCCATGGCCACATGAGAGGGATGATGTCTCTGTGTATATCACAACAGCCTGTCTCACATACAGCTTCCGCTTTATAAAGGGTCAGGGCGATATCTGATATTTTCTCACGTACATATCCGTCAAGTTATGATGCAGAAACGTTTTATAGAATGTAGAACCTTATTTCTCACTTCATGTTAAAGGGGGGGAAAACCCATTCTTCATGCACAGTGAAACATTGACACACCAGGTGAGAAATAACAAAACGGGGTTTTGTCTGCATTTGACCTGATCAGGGACCACAAGTACACACTCAGCTCCAATGGAGTTGAGTCTCACCTTGAAGCTAAGAAGAAAGCCCAGTCATTTGGGTTTTAATGTTTTTAAAGATATCTGTACCATCCACATGCATTATGGGAAATATCTGAAAGTTGTGGAGTGAAATGTGTATATTTTATATTTAGTTTTATAAATATATTGCTATACAGGACATATAATAGTAATGCAGTAACCCAGTTCCGTTCTTACCAGGAGGAAGAAAAGGTTTTACTTGATATCAAAAGTTTCATGTATTATTTCAAAATACAAAATAATTCTCTAAATAATAATGAATAAATAATGAGTCATGTTCACTAGTGAATTTGGTATGTTGAATTAATAATATTATTTCTTCTTATTTCCTGTTTTTTAGTTTAGTTATAGTTTTTTAAAAGATTTTTCTCAAATTCCCCAAAAATAAAGACTTATTTATTCAAAAGTATCACTTAGCATCTAAAAAAAAAATGTTTTTTTTTAGAATATTTACCTTTTACTTTTTTTGCTTTTAGTTAAAGACTTATTTCAGTAATTAAAAATGCTACATAAAATAATATATTTAATTTTTAAAAATCATATTTTAAATTTTAGATTTAATTAAAATCAAAATAAAAAACTTTTTTTGTTTTTTGAAATTTGATTAATACATCATTTCAACACAGCATTAATCCTGGATTAGGGGCCAGAGGTTTGTTTCTGTTGGAGGGAGAGGGAGTTAAGGCGTCCTGCTCCGAAGACGTAGATACACTATATAGACAAGCAGATGTGATGTACTTTGGCACACGTCTCCAAAAGTGTAGCAGCACTTAGCTGATCTTATTGACAGTGTGTCTCAGGTAACCGTGTTTCAGCTGCTGGAGTATTTCCTGGCATCACGGTGGTCCTTAAAGCCCTCCACTCGAGAAACAGCCAGTCCACCACATCAGCTCCTACAAACATCAAGACTTCTGAATCTTTATAAATTATTATTATTATTATTATTTCTAATTCAGATTTACAACATAGAATAAGTACAGCAGAGAGAGTTAAGCCCCTCCCTCTAGAGGCCATAAGTTCATTTTCTCAGAGGTTTGAATAATGACTTTTATGAATTTGAACTTGGTATATTGACACACTGAATCGATTTCCAACTTAATCTCTTAAAATAACGACTCTGTTCTCAGAGTTAGCACTCAGTATTTTAGTGGCTTGTTTTCTCCCAAACTCTGACCTCTCAAAATAACTACTTATGTCCAGGAAGTGCTGGCTTGGCTTCTAAATAATGACTTTACTGAGTTCTGTTTTTATATTTAATTATTGCTGAGCTCGCTCACCAGTAGAACGGAGACTCTAACCACAGAAAGAACGTTAATTCAGTTAAGAGTTAATTCAAGAGTCAGATTCATGTCGAGTCTCTCCATAAAACTGCTACTATACTCATCCAATTGGTATCAGTCACTGGCTATGGCAATCTTAAGCCACATCCGGTCTCTGATCTCCAGACCTTGAGTCAGGTAACTGCATCTCCTTCACTATTCACCGTGGTGGCCATGTCTGTCCTTGCTGGCTGAGAAGGGGCCAAAAAAGAGTCCTCTTGTATGAAACAACGTCTTTACAAAGAAATAGAAAACTCAGTCTCTAAAACAGACACAATCACAGAGAAAGCCATATTAACCACAATACAGGACAGCAAACCGCCTTCCAGAGAATTCCAAATGATTTTCACAAAGTGAGTTTGATGTGAAAATGGTGCATTTTACACAGGACATGACTATTATCACAAACACAGGAGTCACAGGTGTCCACTACTACAGACGATATACATTACTATACATATAGACAGTACCAGTGTCAAACGTTTAGGACACCACCCAACTTACATGGATGTTGCCTGGTTACCGTACAGATACAGACTCTATCAGGCTTACAGGGAAAACATAGTTCCAGCTGATGAGCTGATGAAACACACAGTAATCCTGATATACCACAAATCCTCTTGATGTACAGGAGTCGTTTCTTGCTGCTTTAAAAAAAGAAAAGCTTTAAGTTCCCCTCTTTCATATTAAATGATGGAGGAACAGAAATAAATGCTAACATAGACGGCTATATCCCAAAACATTACCTCTACTTCATGCGAGATGGAAGGCAGGAAAACACCCTGAACAGGCCACCAACAGTCCAAAATATAAAGTATTGCTGATAACACAATACCGCATCACAGGGACATTCTCATTATCTGATCACCCACCTGAAACTGAAAAAAGGTAGGATCTATATTACTATATTCAAACAGAAACACTATAAAATGTTCTATATTCAAATGTTCAGCACTAAAACACTAGCTGTTAAACTGTACCAGATTTCATCTCTCTTCTTCTAAGGGGAAAACACGCAGTTGGTCAGCTGTGTCCTACAAGTATGACAAACATACATGGTATGTTCAGAAAATCATATTTTACTGTGACACGAGTTCATGACCAAAAAATGATAAACAGTATATTGTTATATTGGCCATGCTCTCTATCACGGCATCAGGGTCGAATACATAGATACAGTTGTTTAGGTTTATATATAATACTTTCCTGTGAGGGTCTCTGTTAGCGGCATTAAAACCACCACCAACCATTAACAAACCTCTCTGAGTTGTGAAGTAAAATCTGCGGATTCCTTTTTAGGAGCTTGTGTGTAATATTTAGAAAGGAAATGAGTCCTTAAAGCAAACCGTAGTGTGGATACGTTCCAGTCAGCGCTGTAGTGTGAGAGATCCGAGCAGCAGGGTCAATGGGTCTTACAGGCTCAGCAGAGGAAGAGCCAAAAGAAACACCATTAATATACTCACATTAATATGATGTCATGCCCTTGTACGACTAGTGGCAATGTTTCTTACCCCACACATCATATCACTAATGAGTAGATGGCACCGTTTGTGGGCAGTAGCTGATCCCGGCCTAATAATGATGATAACACTACTGAAGCATTAGTGTATGATATGCAGTACCTCTGGAGATGGTGAAGTAACTTCACAGTGAGGGGTCCCAACACTCGGCCACAGTGAGACTCATTGGCCTGAGGAAAAGGCATTCAGTGACAGTTTTACTAGATTCATGTTCTAGATGCATGATCTAAGGTGTGTCCAGAGTTTATAGGCAAATGGTTACAGCTGATTAGATCCAGTGTCACTGCTATACTTACACTCTCATGGCATAGAGTTTCGCTCATAGTGGACCGACCTGTGGATGTATTCTCTCAAAGATTGCTCATAGATCATCCCCTTAGTTGACGTAAACTCTGCTGTAGATAAAAGGCAACTGCGGATACAAGTCTGTGCTGTAACAGGCTGAAACGTTACTGTAGTGGGAGACGAGGCTTTACCTGGATCACAATGGAGTCACAATACAGAACTCTGTTGAAGGTAAACCAACAGGTTCTAGGCACATACGTTGTTATCCAGTTTAAAACAGCCTGCAGAGGGGACGATAAAGCTCAAGGCATGTCTCACACTGCTGAGGAACTGTAGGATGCTTCGGGGACTTGACGAGGATTCTGTGATTTTCATATCTGCCTTGTTGGTCCATGACCTTTGCCAGTTCTCAGTGTTAGTCACACAAAAACAAAACGATGCTAGACATGGGTACTGGGACCAAAGAACCAAAAATATTTGCGTCTAGGATCAAAGACGCACAAAACTTAAAGAGGTGTGTCTCGGTCCTAGATCAAACTTGAAACATGGTTCAGTTCATTTGCCAGTGTGAAAACAACGAATTATTCTGGACTGGCAAAGCTATTATGCAGGATTAATGGGCAGCGCTATCCCATCAATACACCACAATTAAAACCCAACAGAACGGAAAAAAAGAAGGCCCTAGGCAGAAACCAGTAAAAATCGAAAAGAAGACAAGTGAGGCGAACAGTAGTGAGACGTCAAACTTAAAACCAAAGGACTCATGGTGCAAACTCTCCAGATTTAAAGGAAAGGTTAGTCTTAGATTAGCAGGTTCATCTCTAACAGTTGTATATGAGACACACTATTTTCATTTCATTCCACATCGAGAGAATGAACAAGCGCTAGCTGTAAGCAGAACCTAAAATGATGTCTTGAGTAGTGAGCTGCGACGATCGACATACGAAGCTGGTGTAAACTATGCCTCGTATGTATTGCACCGGTGTCATGCACACTACACTGGCAAACCCAAATGCCACCAGATATGAAAACAGCTAACGATACCCAAGCTGTACGCCATTCATGAATTGGGAAAGTCCTACGTAGTATGTGAAAAAACTGATAGGAAACCAGCACCCAGCATTACAGTGCGACGCTGCAAAAAACCTGGATGGGATCTGCTGTCTAATGTACCTAGTGAACTGCAAGCATTAGTACCTGAGTAAACAGCAGTCTAACACCAACTGCCCACAATTGATTAGTAACCATCACAGCTAGCCCTCAAACGGCTCCGCCTCACTATGAACACGCGAAGGTGGGCAAGGAGCGGAGTACAGAATCACACAGTCGTACTCTGCTTCCATTATTATACTGAACACCAGGAAACATACATCTCACAACGTACCTCAATGTGCGAACACAAAAGCGAAATCGGAGGAGGAGAAAGAACGAAACGGCTTCAGCATTTCAGTCTAAGGGTGGTTAACGTGATTTACAATATCAAGCTTTCTACAAAAGTTGAGGATATGCTAATGCTCTTCTAAAGGTACACACCAACAAGGCCATGTTAACTGTTTGCCACCTGTAGGTATATGAATAAGCTGAAACTTGCGATGCTTAAAACAGCACCTTCAGAGAGGAAGTGATGCCCCTCATCGGAGTCACTACCCGTTAGTGGCCAGCACATCTAGCTGTAGAAACTACGTGTAGCAATAATAAAACCATTAATAACAATGAACAACAAAAAAAGGAAACAAAAGTTAAAAGAATCTATAAAGAAAAACTTAATTGGTGGTTTTAATTACTGTACAATATTTTACATATAAACATTTCTACAAATATACACCAGCTCCTCAAACTGAAAACCCCATCTCCTGAGCCAGACTCAGGATCCCTGGAACTGCCTCCAGAAGGTCCAGCATCTCCTCAGAGAAGATGAGGTCTCCTTCTCTGGTGGCCATGGTGTCGAAGGGCCCCAAACACACCGGTGGGTCAATAAGGGAGTGGGGCAGACCTGCACACACCACAGTACCAAGTAACACAGACTCTGTAAGTCACTGCTTGGTCAGCTAAAATCCAGCTCTCTTTAATCTCAGTCGGGTTTCTAGGCCTTAATGCAGTCTAAGAAATCTGATCTGCTGTTTACACTCCCACATCACATGACCACAGTAATGGTTTTCATGTAGTGTGTTATGGAGCTTTGTGTCCATGTAAACGGTCTGCAGAGTTACACAGCTCAAAGTACATTTAAATGATGAAACTGATATTTAAACACAAACTCAACATAGACGCCGTAACTAGCCAGTTAAACAGACAGCTGATCTGTACAGAGCCAGGAACACAGTACACCTAAAAAGCTGAGTCTGATCAGCCAAAGTTTCATTCTGTAGCCGCTACTTGAATTTCAAACACCGGGCGGATACCGGGCTGAAGACTGCAGCGGTTGCTCTGCAGCGATTGGTGGACTGATAAGGGCGGAGTTTGGTGGAAAGCGTTTGATTGACTTTCTGCGCTCCCAGAAAACAGATCAGTTTCAGCATCACTACCAGTTCAGCTAATTCAGATATGCTCTCTTCATCCTACTGGATCAGCTGGTGGTGGGTCTGGGTGGGTCCGGGAGCACAGTCACTCAACACAACCGCCGGCGAGCCATAGCCTACTGAACCTACGGGAAGCGAAGACGCTCAAAAAACGTTGTACGGCCGCGAATATTCACCGTATCAGCGCCGAACAGCACAGACACCAGCACGGTTCTGAACTTTTAGCTCAGATTAAACACAAGATATTTCACATATCTCACATTTATCAGCGATTCTCCGAGTATCTGTAATCCACTATAGACATTAGGAGTGTGACGTCACTAGCCGATCTGCTAATATGGCGGATAGGCCCGCTAACGTGTGAGTAAGGAGAGAACCGGCACTTCTTTATTCCCACTTCTAGCACCGCCTAAAGCCTTTAATAGATCCACTCTAAAGCGCTTGGAAGCGACAGCACATGGAAATGGAGATGAGCTCCTCTGTTTCAGTACAGAGTTACAGTTTCTAGCGGGGTTAGTACCGGGAGGGATGATCACAGGCCGCCGGTCGATGTAGAGATCTCCAGTGGGGAGGAGGTACACCCGCTCAGTGGAGACCTCGACCAGTCTGTAGAGGGTCATTCTGAAAACAGGAAGAGGAGAAAACAGTAAACCAGACAAACAGGAAATAGAAATCAGAGTAAAGTCGTGAGCGTCTTTAGCTGATCAGAAATGTTTTCCCCAAACAGAATTCCAAACTGAGCATTCTGGAGTTGCTTAGCAGAACTGTGATGTCACAACCACCACCACTGGAACAACAGTACCAGCATGTGATATGAGTTATTCAGTGAATGTGATCAGTGAAAATGTAACTTAATTTCTGTATATAATATATATAATATATTTTTTTTACTTCTTAGGTAAAGGGTGTATTTTACTTTTGTTTTTTGTCACAGTAGAGTGATGTTTTCTTGTCGTTATTGGTGGAATGGATTTGTTATGCTGTGTGTTGCTGGTGTTCTGGAAAGTCTTTGGATTTTCTAGTGTGTGCATGTTTTATGTCTCCAATAGCATGTGACAGTTTGGCCTCCTCTGTTATTAGACCCATGTTGTCACTCACTCTGAATGGGCTTTCAGCAGCATGCGCACCTCAGCAGTCATCTATGGCTTCTGATTGGTGTGTTTAGTGATTGTCTTGGATACAGTAACATCTGTCCACTAATATAGCTAATCAGTGACGCTTTATACTCCTTCAAGTTAGCAGAGCCACTGTAAGTGGCTGCCTCCCGAAATATGCCCCATACAGTTTGCTGGAGACAGCTGGCCATGTTTTCACCTTCTACACTGGGAGGTAGGTAGGCCATGATTATGGTCGCAGAGGGGAATTCCTGAGGTCAATCAAACTATATATATGTATATATATATACTGCAGATAACCATATAAAAAGGTTGGCTTTCATGTAGTAGCGTCAGAAGACCAAAACTTAAAAATTACTTTAATGACCCTAAAATGGCACCATTTATCTGATCTGGGGTGGCTGCTGCGTTTACCGTGCTGCCGTCTTAGCCATCAACATCCCACTGATGCAGTCCTTTTGAAAATAGTTGACATGTTTCATTCAAGATTCTAAAAAATGAAAAAGGTACATCCTGAAATATCATCCACCGCATCCTAAGACCACAGTACTGCCGTAAAGCGGTGTTTTTCAGCCCTGTGCCCAGAGGCTCAGTTTTTTATATTTTCCCTGCTGCCAACACACCTGATCCAACTAAAAAGCTCACTAACAGCCCATTAGTGAGCAAAAGTGGGAGTGTAAAAGGACCAGAGCTGAGAAATGACAAACTGCAAAACACCCACCCGATGCTTCTTTATCCTTTAAGCCCTTTTTAAAGCCGTTCTCCTCTCTCTCTTCTGCATTAACAGTGATCCACTTTACTGTAGTAGCATGAAGCTAAAGTCTGTCCTGTATCTCCATGTGTAGAGCAGTGCAGTAATTCTGTATGTGATGTGGTAAATCTGTAAGCTGCTGATAAAGAGCTGTTTGGCAGCTGGAGCTGTTTTTCCTTTGAAGCTTCTGGTTTAGTGAAGGAACAGGAAACCACGTTTTAACAGGTGTGTGTAGGGGAGCAGGAGACATAGAGAGAGGGAGAGAGAAAGAGAGAGATGGGGATGGGGTGAGGAGGTGGAGAAGATCATCAGGTCAATTCAAGTGGTCAATTTGAGTTTATCACTCTTAAACTTTTTTATACGGTTATGCTGGAGCCTTTCCCAACACTCACTGAGCAGGCTGCCAGTTTATCACTGGACAATACAACATACAATTAAACAGACATTAAATACACAGGACAGAATTTGATTGCAAAGCTCATTTATAGATCAATTTGAAGAATTTTATTTTTATTTTTTGTGTTGTTGGGAGTGAGCGTCATGCTTACAAAGCAAATCAGCTCTACTTTATTAATGGCACATTTATTACTGATAATGTGGGGAAAAAACGTGTTTATTTTTTTATCGTAAATCAGTTTTTATTCTATTTAAAACGTGTTATATCCAGAATTATAGAATATATAACACAAATTCTTCACATACGCTTTACACTAAGTGCATTTGTGTGTGTGTAGGAGAGAGTGAGTCAGTGTGTGTGTGTGTGTGTGTGTGTGAGATGGTTATCAGTGTGTCTCTGCAGGTGCAGCATTAGTGCTGTGTTACACTGGAGTGTTTCCTCTCTGAAGTCAGTCTCCTGTATGTTGCTGTGTTTCTCACCACACTGCTGTGAGCGTCTCTCCTCACACACACTCCTCTAGAGACGGAGGTGGAGTTTTGTTCATCAGCGCTGACGCTCTTTTGATATATATGGAGGGAGAGAAAATGCCTCCTCTGATTTGTCACTGAAAGTGTTTGATGGTTTCCTCTTCTCTTTCTAATAAGGTAATAGTGAGTGTGATTGGCGGCTGTGGGGAGCTTCTCTCTCTCTCTCTCCCTCTCTCTCTCTCTCCCTCCCTCTGTCACACTCTCTCAGTATCTTCAGTCTCTCTGGGTTAGAGGAGGTGAAGCTTGTTCTGCTGCTGAGTTGAACAGACTGTGTGCAGGTGAGGGAGATGGACAGCTGTGTGGTTTTCATTCTTCTCTCCTCCACAATCACTCTCTCCACAGCTGGTAAGTAATTTTTGTGGGCAAATGAAAAAATAAACATGCATTTTAAGTCACAATAGTAACAATCAGTAACTTTTAGTAATTAGTAATGTTATCAAATGGACCTTCGATGTTCTCTTTGGCTAAACATTAGCACACTACTTAAAATCACCAGCTATCTATATGAGACTATATACAGCTTTTACCAAGTAACCGTTATTTGCTTTTGTCTGTTTTCCTTCTTTTTCTCTCTGTGTGATATATAGAAATTATAAACCTGAGGAATGGTGGGAGTCGCTGTGCTGGAAGAGTGGATGTATTTTATAGAGGACTGTGGGAAACAGTGTGTGGTGATGACTGGGATATGAAAAATGCTGCAGTGGTGTGTAGAGAGCTGGGCTGTGGAGAGGCTGTAGATGTATTGGGTGATGCTCACTTTGGACCAGCACCAGGAGGAATGGCTAAATATCCAAGGCTGTGTAATGGATCAGAATCTACAGTGAATAAATGTGCAGCAAGTAATATGGAAACAGGGAAACTTGTCTGTGATAAATCTGAAAGTGCTGGAATGATCTGTTCAGGTAAACCAAATTGCTCCTTCATCAAAGTTTGATAAATACCATTTGTTAATCTCATAATTTAAATCTTGGCTATTTATTGCATACATTTTTAATCTTTTGACTTTCAGCATTTGAAAGATTTTGACACTGTGACACTGACCATGACAGTATATTAATCTATTTTTTACTTTATGCTAGCATATCAGCTTCCTAATTATTTAAGTCCATTAATGCATTCTCATGTGTAGGTAAAACTGAAGCTACTATTAAAGAAATAAACTAATAACATATTAAAGGAATGGTTCCGAGAGCCTCTTCCCATTCCCAATTCCAGTCGATCAGTCAGGACATTTGTTGAGACATTTGATATGTTCTTGAGAAAGGTTCTAAGAAAAGGTCTACTGTGGTTTTTGAAAGTTTGTGAACCCTTTATTACCATAATTACCCTGTCCAGCAGTAGATCACTAGCAAAGATCATAATAAAAAAAGTTACATATTGATTCAATGAAGCACTGTTTTCCACATTTTAGAAGTCAGACTGGTTGGAGGTTCTCACTGCGCTGGGAGAGTGGAGGTTCTTCATGGAGAGTCCTGGTACACGGTGTGTGATGCTGACTTTGACCAGCAGGATGCAGAGGTTGTGTGTCGAGAGCTGGGCTGTGGGCTTCCTGTGGAGGTGCTGGGAGGAGCTGCTTTTGGCAGAGGGGAGGGTCAGGTGTGGTCAGAGGAGCTTCAGTGTAGAGGCAACGAATCTCAGATTCACTCCTGTCCAACATCACCTTCACTCAAACACAACTGCGACCATGACAGTGATGTGGGGCTGGTGTGTGCTGGTAAGAGTTGCATTCACTGCAAATTGTTTTTTATTGCTTCAGTAAAAATGGAGTAAAAATCAATTACAAAATTATTCAAACCCCAAACAAATCATTACCCAACAAATAATATCTATATTACGCTTAACTTAACAAAAAATAGTCTGGGAAAAACAAATTGGCATGGTAGAGAGTGTTGGAGACAGATTACATACAGGATAATCACAACTTACAGTTGTGCCTCCACAGATGTTTTTTTTTCATTGTATAGATATATATGATGCATTGATTGCTACTAGACTGTAAAGACTATTTTAAGAAATCTAAAAACACAAATCTAAAACAAATCACCTACTTCAGCTTCAAAAGCAGACTAAATGGTAAATTCTGTTACAGTGTGGGCAGATGGAAACTGACAGTGTTAAAAGGCATTCCTATCTGAATCTCCCAGTGTGCATCTCCAAACCCAACCTTTTAACATTAAGAACGCCTGAGGAATGTCTGTTTGACTGCTAAAGTCAATTTTCCAGTAAGAAGATTTATATGTAGTTTGGTGCAACTGGAGAGCCCATGGCTTTCCCCTGAACTTAGCTGTAGCACACTGTCCTGTAGGAAATACTGTAAAGCTTCTAAGGCTCTTTGATTAGGAATATTTGTGCACAAGCTTGAGACATAACAGATCATTTGTCATCATCTGGCCTCAAGTTTTTGATTTCATGAGAAAATCAGACATATCTTTGAGAAATGAAAGTAAACAATATATGAAACCTTACTAGAAAAAATCTACATACTGAGATGGAACAAAAATGAAAAGCAATGTTTTTTACAAAATGGAAAAGAGGATTAAGCTGAGATTTGTTCCTTTTTTCCTCCTAACTGCTTTTGCAGTTATATTATGGCACTTCTGACAACTGCTGCATAATTTATGGTGGACTGGAAAATTAAAATAACAGGCTGGCAAATACATAGCCAACACCTATAATTATCTAAATGGTATGATGACCTATTACAGGATGATTTTATTACATAAAGGATGTTTCAGACAACAGAGACAATAAGATAATACATGTTAAACTGTTTCACTATATAGTACACTGATCAAACTCAATTTGGAAGCAGATAAAGCAACTTTGCAACATTCACACATAATAATGTGGAACTATTTTCCTTCTTTCCTCTTTCTTTCTTCCCCTCTTTTGTACAGGCAGTGTGAGGTTGGTGGATGGAGGCAGTCGCTGTGCTGGGAGAGTGGAGGTTCTCCATAGAGGACAGTGGGGAACAGTGTGTGGTGATAACTGGGATATGAGTGATGCTGCAGTGGTGTGTAGAGAGCTGGGCTGTGGAGAGGCTGTAGATGCACTGAGTGATGCTCACTTTGGACCAGGATCAGGACCAATCTGGATGGATGATGTTTACTGTAGTGGATCAGAATCTACACTGAAGCACTGTAGATCAAGAGGATGGGGTAAACATAAATGTAATCATACCAAAGTTGCTGGAGTCATCTGTTCAGGTGTGTTATTGTATCTTCATATAACTTTTAGGATAGTTATTATTTTTCCAGTCTAGTATATACCTTGGTGTGTAAGTTACTTTAAACACTTTTATTGTTAATTTTGACTTTAATGAAATGTAAAATTAAGTGCATTTAAATAGAAAAAGTCTGAATGACCACTTTCTCCATCATTAGAACATGTTGACTTGGTTCTCTATATATAATATAGGAGTCAGGCTGGTTGGTGGATCCCACTGCTCTGGGAGAGTGGAGGTGCTTCATGGAGAGACCTGGTACACGGTGTGTGATACTGACTTTGACCAGCAGGATGCAGAGGTTGTGTGTCGAGAGCTGGGCTGTGGGCTTCCTGTGGAGGTGCTGGGAGCAGCTGCTTTTGGCAGAGGGGAGGTTCAGGTGTGGTCAGAGGAGCTTCAGTGTAGAGGCAACGAATCTCAGATTCACTCCTGTCCAACATCACCTTCACTCAAACACAACTGCTCCCATGACAGTGATGTAGGACTGGTGTGTGCTGGTAAGAAATACGTCTTAGATTAGCTCTTTTATTCCTCTAACAAATCTTAAATTTAAAATTTGTTTGTAGGTTTAATTTTTCACTTGGATCTGTCTGTGTGTGCAAGAAAATCTCTATCACAATCTTTTGTGATGTTCCCTTTTTTGATCTCACGGACAGTCGGGGTGCAGCTGGTGGCTGGAGGTGGTCGATGTGCTGGGAGAGTGGAGGTTCTTCATATAGGACAGTGGGGAACAGTGTGTGGTGATAACTGGGATATGAGAGATGCTGCAGTGGTGTGTAGAGAGCTGGGCTGTGGAGAGGCTGTAGATGCTCTGAGTGATGCTCACTTTGGAACAGGATCAGGACCAATCTGGATGGATGATGTGGACTGTACTGGATCAGAGTCTACACTGAAGAAATGCGAGTCAGCCACGTGGGGTAAACATGCCTGTAATCATTCTAAAGATGCTGGAGTCATCTGCTTAGGTAAGTTACCTGAAAGCTTATTTAATACTGATCACTATGGCTTTTTTTAAATTATAGACTCAAACATTTGTAACGATACATACAGACACTAGAAGAGCTTTAAAGAACCTTGGCATAATCTGTGTCTCTGGAATTTTACATTTGTATATGTGGTAGAGATCCTTGTTTAACATGGTCTGAAATTCACCTGACAAATGACTCAATAAACGAAACAATATTTTCCCTATATTGCACCAAGGTTGAGCACTGCAGCCATTAATTGTGTTTCTGACCACAATTTCAAATCTTATTTACTAATGTTACTCTCATAGATCTAAATTCCTTTATCACTATAGTCACTGGTTCTATGGAGATTTTAGCCAGTTAAGCACTCTTTGTGGGCTGAAGCTTCTGCCCTACATGGCCTAATTTTAAACCCTCTCTATAAGAAATTTAGACCTTTTCCTTTTGTCCTTGAATATCTATTGAAAATGTCAACTGGACTGGCCCAGCTTTTTAAAAAAATTTTTTTTTACACATGCCACAGAGCATAGTAGGATATTAATTACATAATGGTACTATGCAACAAAACTGTCTGTAAACATGTTCATTTGTCATTTATTAGTGTTTTTCTTTAATTTGGCATCTGTGTGTGTGTATGTCACAGTGTTTATAATTCCTTTCTATTTTTTTGATCCACTCATAAAATCATTTATTTCCATCAGTTTTATATTGAACATCATTCATGAGTAATCATTACTGTTAATTACATATTACCTTAATATATAATAATAATACATTTTAGGAGTCAGATTGATTGGTGGTCCTCATCTGTGTTCCGGAAGACTGGAGCTGCTTCACGGAGAGACCTGGTACACGGTGTGTGATGCTGACTTTGACCAGCAGGATGCAGAGGTTGTGTGTCGAGAGCTGGGCTGTGGGCTTCCTGTGGAGGTGCTGGGAGCAGCTGCTTTTGGGAGAGGGGAGCATCAGGTGTGGTCAGAGGAGCTTCAGTGTAGAGGCAACGAATCTCAGATTCACTCCTGTCCAACATCACCTTCACTCAAACACAACTGCTCCCATGACAGTGATGTGGGACTGGTGTGTGCTGGTGAGAGCTGAATTTACTGTTAATCCGTTTTTTGCTCCAAAAATATGTGTATATTAAAATTTGAGCCTGTACGGCTGATTCAGAAGAGAATTACCTCCCTGACTTTTTATACACTTTGCATTGTGGATTTAATTTAGAAGTGATTAATTGTCATAGTTATCCATCAATTTCACACTTATTTATCAAATAATAATAAAATACAAACATGCTTACTTCCTTTACCAAAGCCAAACTATATCCAATCAGTTCGAATTGCAACAGGTGTCATAACTAAGTTCTAGACACATCTCAGTTGTAAGTAAAACAGAAACAATGCACCTGGACACAATTTGGAGGGTAATGGGTCAGATAAGCGTCCAAAGCAACATTTATGAAGCATTTATTAAGTTTTCCATTAATGTTGTTGTGTTCTTAGCTTTTGTTTGAACATATTTGTAAATAAAATATAATTAAGCGTATAATTAAGTGTATGTTGATGCATAAAATTATATTTATTTAAAATCAAGATATCTGCTTATTTTCGAGATTCATTGTATATCCAACCCTGGAACTCAATTTCCTACTCTATTCAACAAGCAGTTTTTTTTTTGCATAATTTAAAGATGATGTGATGGTATGAAAAGGAAAAGTTGTTGCATTGTCTCTCTCTCTCCCTCTCATACAGGTCATGTACGGGTGGTAGATGGTGGTAGCCGCTGTGCTGGGAGAGTGGAGGTTCTTCATAGAGGACAGTGGGGAACAGTGTGTGGTGATAACTGGGATATGAGAGATGCTGCAGTGGTGTGTAGAGAGCTGGGCTGTGGAGAGGCTGTAGATGCTCTGAGTGATGCTCAGTTTGGACCAGGATCAGGACCAATCTGGATGAATAACATGCGCTGTACTGGATCAGAGGCTACACTGAAAAACTGTTTATCATCAGAATCAAGTAAACATAACTGTGATCATTCTAAAGATGCTGGAGTCATCTGCTCAGGTAAACTATAATCAACATCAGAAAGATTTTTAATGACTTCTTTATTCCCACTCTTCTACCTATCATTTTTTGTCACATTAGCTATATACAGGGTACTGCAAGGCTTTGTGGTGCTTTTTAAATGCAATAAATAAAGCACATGCAGAAGTCTGACCAGCAGCCAAATTCTGTGGATCACATCCAATTTAATGGACTACAAGGCCACAAATCAAATGGTTATATTTGTGTTGCAGCCAATAAAGCAGGGTGTGGTCCGAACAGAGAGTAAGAGGCTACCCCAGTGGGTAGTAACAGAGAGTAAGGACTGCTTATTTAAAGTTGAGGCATGTTTTCAAAGGTGCTATATTTACTATTCTACATAGACAGAGTTTCCATCTAATGTACAGCACTACCTTCCCATATTCATAATGGCTGTGTTAGAGAAAACAACATTTGGCAGCAAAGTAAACACTGTACCAGAAAGGAAAGTTCTCCCAGGACTGTCTGCATATAAGGTTTAGGGATGCAGCAGTATGAGATTTTCACATTTCGGTAGCTACCTCGCAGGTTTATGGTATGCACTATTTCATAATTAGCAAAAGCAGGATTGTGCTGTTGTAGTTGGTCGAGTTCTTTTTAATTACTTTTTATTTAACTAGTGGTTATTTTTGGTTAATGGGTTTTTCTGCTTATAACTCTTTCCATTAATCAAATGATTGTTTGGTTTGTAAAAAAAAATGTGAGAAATGCTATCACAAATGCTCTAGTGTCCAAATAATGGCAATAAGCAAATCAGTTGCCACTTTGCTGTATGAGTGCAACAGAAAAGATGAACCAATTTTGTCTGTACTATATATTTAATATATATTTATATATATATATATATATATAGCCCATACGTTAAAAACTTAATACTATTTGCCTGTGTTTTACTTTGACTTCATGTTGAGGCATCATGCATGCCATACTTTTCTCTTTCTTCTCCACTCTTCTAACTCTTTGACTGACTTTTGTTTGGAGTACTCATTGAGTGCATCTCTGACATTCTCACACAACAGGAACACTTGTGGAGTAAGATTTAGCCAGGAGCCAGGATGGGGAAAATATTTCAATAGTATTTTTCAGCCTAGGCTTAAACTTCAACTCAGAGTGCTTTTGTGATGAGAAATGAGCAGATAAGACAGCAAGTATTATTCAGGCTTCTTGATTTTTTTGTACACCTTGTGTTGTGGATTTGATTTTGAATCTGCCCATCTATGCTTAATAATGATGATAAAATAAAAACATTATATTAATATATTTTTAAAGCGTTTTTAAACTAAACATCATATTTACTAAGGTAAAGTACCTTTTATTCAATTTGTATAAGCAGCTGTGGCAGTGCTTACACCTGCAGTTCTTCTTGTGGAGCTCTTTTATAGTCACTATTGGGCTTTTTAATACCTTCTTGCCAAAATCCCTCATGTCTGCATGCCTAGTTTAGACAGAGGCAGGAAGGTTCAACATTGTTCTGAGCTTCTGCCATTTCAAAATTAATGAAGCCACACTCAAATCGTTAGTTTTATAAACATGTCCTGGTCTATGCTTTGCCACAGTTTGATCACAGACAGTTCCTTGGACTTCATAAATTTGTACTAATAATGCATTGTAAATGGTCCTTATATAAAGAGCTTGTAAATGTTTTGAGCCACACCAAGTAGACAAACAGAACAGGGTCAGGATGTGGAAAATTATTTCAAAAATGTGTTTTAATCTAGCCTTAAAATTTCACACAATATCTAAGGATCAGAACACGGCTATATCCTTTGCTAAAAACATAGTTTCACTTCAACGAACTGCAGTCCTATTTTAGTATTACTCTATTATTTATTTAGTATCTCAATTTTTCATGTTCTTCCAGGAGTCAGGGTGGTTGGTGGTTCTCACTGCTCTGGGAGAGTGGAGGTACTTCATGGAGAGACCTGGTACACAGTGTGTGATGCTGACTTTGACCAGCAGGATGCAGAGGTTGTGTGTCGAGAGCTGGGCTGTGGGCTTCCTGTGGATGTGCTGGGAGGAGCTGCTTTTGGCAGAGGGGAGGGTCAGGTGTGGTCAGAGGAGCTTCAGTGTAGAGGCAACGAATCTCAGATTCACTCCTGTCCAACATCACCTTCACTCAAACACAACTGCTCCCATGACAGTGATGTGGGACTGGTGTGTGCTGGTAAGAGTTAATTATTTATGTAGATCACATTTAAGGGCATAAAACATGCTTGATTTCTGTTTTGGCCCTTGGATCTACTTATTAATTTCTTTCTCTCTCTCTCAATCTCTCTGTATGTCGCTCACAGACAGTGTGAGGTTGGTGGATGGGGGCAGTCGCTGTGCTGGGAGAGTGGAGGTTTTTCATAGAGGAGAGTGGGGAACAGTGTGTGCAGTTGATGCAAATGTAATAGGGGCAGCTGTGGTGTGTAGACAGTTGGAATGTGGGGAACCACAGCATATGGATTTTGCCGTGGCAGGTTCTGGACAGATCTGGATGAGTCATGTGGACTGCAGTGGTTCAGAGACTACACTGAAAAACTGTGGGTCACTGGGATGGGGCAAACACAGCTGCAATCATGTTATGGATGCGAAACTGATCTGTTCAGGTATGTTCCATCAATTTTAATAGAAGTTCTTATGTGGAGTGTACAGTTGTGGTCTAAAATACACATACACTTGTCATAAACATAAATATTATGCCAGTATTAAGCTTCGAGTATTTATTTGGTCTGTGCTCTCTGGGGCAAAACACGTGTACAAAAAAACAGAAATTTGGTGCACAGGTTTTAATATTATTATTTAATATTACACCATACATCATAAAACGTTGTACATATTGGGTCAAAAATACACAAACAACACACTAATTATTTGTTAAATGTCCCCTAGCAAGTATCAGATGTTTTGGTAGCCATTAGCAAACTACTGACAGACATTTGGTTGGATATTTGACCACCATTGTTGGCAGAATTAAATTTGTTTTGTTTCCAGCACAGACCTTTTAAGCACAGTCTCACATACAGTATCTCACAAAAGTAAGTGCACCCCTCACATTTGAGTAAATATTTTATTATATTTTTTCATGGGACAACACTGAAGATATGACTCTTTGACACACTGTAGTAGTCAGTGTACAGCTTGTATAACAGTGTAAATTTGCTTTGCCCTCAAAATGACTCAATACACAGCCGTTAATGTCTAAACTAGTCTAGCTGAATGCTAGCACTATCATTAGTAATGCTTAGAATACAATACAACAATATAAGATTAAGAACATACTGGAGCTTCCAGAGTAAACATAATATATATATATTTCTCATCATTTTGATGTTCTGGATTTTTCGGGACGGTCCTGAAACCATGACTTGTTGATTTACTGGAGCCACTTAGCGTGATTCCTTCCCTAACACTGTAATTATGGTTGCACATTTCAAAACTAAACTATAGTGTTATTTGATTTATATTCTTCTTCTTATTATTATTTTTCCCGCATTGCTTTACCACGTAACTCATCCCACAGTTTCAGAGAACTCCTTTCCAACTCCAGATTGTTCTGTATAATTGCGTGAGGCGTGTTTTTTATGCAGCTTTTTGATCGGATGCACAGATTCTGTATAGGAAGGAATTTACTTGGAATTTTTTAACTGAATAGGATCCTAAAACGGTTGCTCATCTAACCTACATCCGCTCGATCTAGAGACACCATTTCGGATACACTAGCTTGTGGTGCAGCCATTTGGTCATTCATTCATTCAGAGCAGGAATTTGGTCCTGGGTTGACCCCTACTCATCCGTTTTTCCTCCCATAGAATCCCATTCATTTTTGGACTCACCTAAAGCCGGCTGTTTCCTTTGCCCGAGAGCCACAAAACTTCACATACTCTCTAAGGGCAGGTCTCCAAACACTTATCCACAGTCATACTGACCTACACTCGTCTATATATCATTTATTCATAGATCCTCCCATAGAGTCCCAGTCATTTTTTAATCCAACCAAACCCTTATGTTTCCTTTGCACACATCACACAGCGGTTGGGGTTTGCACCCAAATGCAGGACAGGCACCTGTTTGGCATGAACTGGTTTAGGCAGGGACTGAACCCCCAACCTCCGGAGTGAAGGCCCTACGTGTTACCGCTGCGCTACGCGACAGTACATGTGAGGTGCTTCAGAAGGGGTTTTGTGAGGAAGAGGAAAAAATAGGCAGGAAAGTCAAACAAAGGAGACGCCAGCAACAAAGTGTTCAAACGAATCGGAATTTTACGGTGGCCAAGAAAGCCCAATGCACTGCATGTTAAAAACGCGCTGCAAAGTCTCAAAACACAAGCATCAAAATGACACGACTTGCACAACATTAGCCAAAAGCGCTGCAAGATCTGAAAACACAAGCATCAAAATGAGACCGCTTACAAATCATTAACCGAACGCGCTGCAAAGTCTCAAACGCGCAGCAAACACTGAAAACACATGCAACTTCCACAACACATGTAAACAGCCTCAAAACACAACGGAAGTGTTTCCGAGGGACACCGAAAGTGGACGGACCCATTCGAGAGCGGGCTGGGCGTAGCGCTGAGTCGGGTTATTGGCCAGTTTCTCGTGTTTACATTTCATTCCACCTTAAACAATGCACATGAGTGTCTAAAATTAAGGTTTTACTGTTTATTAATAGATATTCTTTCTGTTTATTGCCCAGTTTCTCATGTTTTACGCAGCGCTCTCTCGAATGGGGAACTTTTATAAAAGAACAGTCCGACCCACGTTGTCTACTCTATTTATTTATTTTTTTAATTTTCAGTTTCTTTAATTTTTTTTTTTTTCCTTTTGCTAATACCATACCAGCTACCCTTGGTAGGGCTAGCAGAGGTATAGCAGAGACAGTTGTTTGGTGGGGGCGTATATGGCTGGCATCTCAGGTGCAGCTTGTTGGACTGATCAGCCTGGAGCATTCTGGGGGTTGGGTTCTGGGACCCTTACAGCACAAAACACACAAAACTTCACATAGCCTCTAAGGGCAGGACCCCAAACACTAATCCACAGCCATAAAGACCAGCACTTATTTACATTTAAGGCATTTAGCAGACGCTCTTATCCAGAGCGACTTACAACCGTGCTTAGTGTTCCGTTGGATAATATTCCAGCTACTAGGAAGTTTAGAGCCTAAAACTCACCACGAGCTCAGACACTGCCCGAACAGGGGGTCAGTGTTGATACCTAGAGAAAGGTCATTATAAGTGCAACACAAAAAGGTTATTGCCACACAATACACACAATTTACACGTCTGCTAGAGCTCACTCACTTAAGTGCATTACGAAGAGATGGGTCTTCAGTCTGCGTTTGAAGACTGCGAGAGACTCCGCTGTTCTGACGCCCAGTAGGAGTTCATGCCACCATCTGGGAGCCAGGACAGAGAAGAGTCTGGACGCTTGTCTTCCGTGAGTCCTCAGGGGTGGTGGTTCGAGACGAGCTGTACTTGAGGCACGAAGGGCTCGAGGTACAGCTCGACTCTTCACCATTGCCGTAAGGTAGGGAGGCGCTGGTCCATTCTTGGCTTTGTAGGCCAGTATCAGAGTTTTAAATCTGATGCGGGCAACAACAGGAAGCCAGTGAAGGTAGCGCAGCAGTGAAGTGACGTGGGTGAACTTCGGAAGGTTGAAGATGAGACGAGCTGCAGCGTTCTGAACAAGTTGCAAGGGCCTGATGGCCCGCAGAGGAAGACCAGCCAGGAGCGAGTTGCAGTAGTCTAGCCTTGAAATGACCAGAGATTGGACAAGCAGCTGTGTGGCTTCCTGAGAAAGGAAGGGTCGTATCCTCCGGATGTTGTAGAGGAGGAATCTGCATGACCGAGTCAGGTTCGCAATATGAGCTGAGAACGATAACTGGCCATCCAGAATCACTCCAAGACTTCTTGCATCCTCAGTCGGGGTGATCAACGAGTTCCCGAATGAGATGGCAAGATCCCAGTGAGGACCTGCAGTGCTGGGGATGAACAGCAGCTCAGTCTTGCTGGGATTGAGTTTAAGGTGGTGAGCTGTCCTCTCTGTCATTATTTCATCCCTTGTTCCTGACCATCTGGTGAAGCCAGACAATGCCACATTCTCTTTGTACATTAAGTGGGTGGTGAAATGGTGTATAAAAACCCTGTGACAAATTTTTGTCTTTGGACTGGACTGGACAAGAGCTGTAAGTCAACTGTGATCGCCTTGAAATAAACTACTCCAACATCTCCAGCCTTCAGCCTCCTGACTCTACCCTTCTGTACTGTACTTTTATTTTCTCTTACAAATCACCTTCCTTTACTACATAATATTATACAAATAATATAATACAGTCACATGGGAATTCCGAAATATAGTTTTGCCATTCAAGTTAGCTAAAAACGTTTTTCTTTATCTGTTTGGCAAATCAAGTCAGTGCTCAAATTGAATCTTGATATCAACCATGACAATTTTAAAATTAAAGCTAAAACATTTTCAACCCTAACAGAATATAATGTTAGTGGGAAAAATAATACATCTGACTAAAAATTGTTTAGTCTTGTTGTAAATGTTCTGTAGATTGAAATGTTTTGTAGATATTTAACAGTTAAATTCCACACAGGTCACAGAAAGTCCCGATTTGCTGATGGTCCTTATTTGTGCTCTGGGAGAGTGGAGGTTTATCATGGGAAAGCCTGGTACACGGTGTGTGATGCTGACTTTGACCAGCAGGATGCAGAGGTTGTGTGTCGAGAGCTGGGCTGTGGGCTTCCTGTGGAGGTGCTGGGAGCAGCTGCTTTTGGCAGAGGGGAGGGCCAGGTGTGGTCAGAGGAGCTTCAGTGTAGAGGAGATGAATCTGAGATTTCCCTTTGTCCAATATCATCTTCACTCAGTCTCAACTGCACTCATGACAGAGATGTGGCAATCTTATGTTCTGGTTAAGTATAATGTTTAAGCTTTGTGGTTATTGTTATGCATCTCCTTAGTTTACATTATAAATAATTAATCATTGTACATTCATTACTATACCTGCTATTTTAATAAACTCTTTTCTGTATTCAGGTCACACTGGTGCTCGACTGTCAAACAGCTCTGACTCCTGTTCTGGTCGAGTGGAGCTCCAGTACCTCAGTGAGTGGGGCACAGTGTGTGATGTAAGCTGGGATATGAGAGCTGCCAGTGTCCTCTGTGGTCAGCTGAAGTGTGGGAGTGCTGTGGCTGTGGTGGGATCAGACTGGTTTGGGGAGGGGAGTGGCCGGATCTGGGCTGATGTGTTTGGTTGTCAGGGGAACGAAACACACCTGTCAAAATGTCCCATTTCATCATGGAGTCGAGCTGCATGCTCTCATAAACAGGATGCTGGAGTCATCTGTAGCGGTGAGAATCATGTCACTATATGTTGTATTTAGAGTGGGAAATTTAAGTCAGCTAGTTAAGTGGAAAACTTGCATAAAGAGCCAAATGACAGAAGTCACTGGGTTAGCCGCTTTGTTCTATGTCATGTCATGAAGAACTTGTAAGTATGAGCTTGAATGCAAAAAAGTGCAGACTATTCTAGAGCTAGCTGTGAGCCTGAAGCTTTAGTCTTTTGTGTGTTGTGGCTGCGACCAATACAGCCTTTAATAAGGCACAATGAATTGTGTACACGCGGTGTGTTTTTAATAGCAGTGAATGGTACAGTATCATACAGTTTAATAGTTTACATTTTAGTATAGTATAAAATGATATAGTAAAATAGTGCAGTTTGTATTATATTTTATTATGATTTATCATGTATTTTTGATCATATTTTCCTGAACTGTTTTGGATTCTGACCTCTGATTATTAATGTACACACTTTTGGGGTTTTACAGGTTCCTCTCTGGCGTTTCATGAGGGGCGAGTGCGGTTGTCTGGAGGAACGGAGTGTGAGGGGGAGGTGGAGGTGTACTTCAGGCAGGACTGGAGGAGAGTTCTGCTGGACTCCAGGAGTAAATTTCAGGCCTCTGTGGTCTGCAGACAGCTGGGCTGTGGCCCTGTGATCAGCTTCTCCAGCTCCCCTCCATCCAGTCCTGAACACAGCCACATGTGTGTGCATTGGCGTAGGAACCGGGGGGGATGGGTGGGACATGTCCCCCCCAATATTAGAAACAGGTGGATTTGTCCCCCCCAAAAATGATACCGCAGAAAAAGCAAAAATTAAATATAAAAAAAAAACCTTTTATTTTGAAAGCTGTTTGGCCGCATTTGCAACTCGCGTGCTGTGTTTGTTGTTAGCAACTAGCTCTGGTTGCTATGTGGTCCTTCACTTTGTTTAGGCTTAATGTCAGATGCCTGTTCAGAAATGTCCTGCAGTCAGCAGCAGCTTCACTTGACCCGAGTTCTCAGTGGGCGTCGGGGAGTTCGCGCCAGCTTTACACGCGAGGTCAGTGATGAGAGCAGTGAATCACATTAATGACAATATACTGCAATAAAACGCCTTTTGGATAATGTCTTGTTCTGCTAACAGACCAGGAGGGTTCGGGTATCTAGCGTTTATATGAACTGCTGCCAAAAATCTCTATAAAACGTCAAGTTATATTATTTTAATAAAAGGACCCCATCATAAGAAGTGCTTTTAGTAGTGCACTGTGTAATGTGTGCTGTTTGTGACACAGTCTTATTGTCTAACATTTTATTTTTTTAATTTCGTTTTAGCATTATGCCACCAAAGAAAAAATGTAAAACACAGGACACAACACTTTTGAGTTTTTTAAAAAAGAGTGGAGTAAATGTAAGTATATTGACTTGCCCATGCAAAATAATATTATAAAATAATAATAATAATAATAATCAGATCTGTTATACTATTTAAAATAGTATGTGATAACTGATCACCTACCAAATCCCTGTATATACATTGTTTTATCCAAAGAACCCTAAGGAAACTCAAATAGAAGACAAAGGAGGAGAGACAGGTGGAGCTGCAGGGCATGAGGTGACATTTTAAAATTGACTTATGATTGTAATGGATTAAATTCAGAAATTAAATTAAACAATAGGATGCACAACAGAATAAATGATAACAAGAGTGTGCTTAGTTTCTCATTAGCCTTTAAGTATGTTTTTTAGTGTCTATTCATCTCTGTGATCCCAATGACAGGAACCCAGTTCTCTCAATTTCAACCAGCCAAATATGAACATAAATGTATTGTTGCTAGACTCATTGGTGCCTGTCGCGCTTGTCAGCAGCACCAGGACACTGTCCTGCACAGCACATACTAAAATGCTACTCAAGTGCTGAATAAGTGACTTTTTATACCTTCACAAAAATTCATGTCATGCAGGTCCATCAAGTGCTTAAGATAGGCAGACAAAGAGAGGGAGAGAGAGGTGAAGACCAACAGGTAAGACACAGTAAGAAGGCTTTTGTGAGTTTGACATAAATCAGAGAAGAGATTTCACAACATTATGTTATTGCTTACTTGTAGTAAGTGTTGTCTATTTACTTTAGGGGAGCAGAAGCAGAATTAGGGACAGAGAGTTCATTGATGTGGAAGATTCAAGTCAGAGGACAGGGCCATATCAGCCACACCCACAGAACCTACAGACTCAAGTGCTGTCTAACAGAGTTTTACGTTTTCAAGAGAGGTGGTACAAAGAATTTCCCTGGCTGCATTATGATGTTTTGCAAGTGGCCTTTAACTAATAATAAACAGAAGAACAGAATAATCTTTGTATTTTGTTTATTTGTGATTAACTTTAATTTCGCAAATGTTGTTTTAAGACACTATAGGGCAGGCTTTAATTCATATAAGCAAATGTGTCCCCCCCAATATCGAACTCGCTCCTACGCCCTTGTGTGTGTGACAGGTTTCAACTTTTCTGGGTGTGAAGCTCATCTGGGGAACTGCAGTAGTGCACAAGCAGTCAACTGCAGCTCCAGAGAACAGCTGTACATCACCTGCTCAGGTAAGTGGTTTATTGGAAAAAACTGTAAGCAAGAGTAAGCACTTTAGCTAATCAGAAACAGCGTACTCTTCTTATGTTTATCCATATAACACTGCAGCCCATATTGCATCAAATAGCATCCAATTCAGCTCAGGTATTCCCCAGTGTTTCATTATTTGGTTCTCAACTTTTTGCTGTTTACTGTCTGCTACTCAAAAAATCATACCATTGAGCCTCTTCATCTGAAACACAAAGAGAAATGCTACCCTATAAAGGCTACTTTGTTCAGAATGCATAGTGAAGTCCTTGTGACATTCATTTATGAGTCCTTCATAATTCAAGAAGAGCCAGCCCGACCTGTTACCTTCACAGGTTTCTTAGTCAGACCTAAAAATACATGTGCACAGCCCAGATAAACAAAATACAATCACCATTAAATACACACTAAAGAATGTCAATAATTCACATGTCTGTTGATTGTGATATTGTCAGTGCTGTCGTTAGAAATAAATGCACTATGAATGCAAAACAAATGTGTAGTTTCAGCTCACAGCTCCATCAGGCTGGTTGGTTCTGGAGGAGACTGTGCAGGAAGGCTGGAGGTTTTCCACAGTGGATCATGGGGGACAGTGTGTGATGACTTATGGGATATTAAGGATGCACAGGTGGTCTGCAGACAGCTGCAGTGTGGAGTGGCCCTCAGTGTCCCAGTACCAGCACAGTTTGGACCTGGTACTGAACCCATATGGCTGAATGAGGTGGAGTGTGAGGGGACTGAGACGTCCCTGTGGAACTGCAGATTTCAGCTGTGTGGAGAGGATGAATGTGGACACAAGGAGGATGTAGGAGTCGTGTGCTCAGGTAAATAAGTAATTACATATATATATATATATGCATCTATGCATGCAAGGTAGACCAATAGCATATAGGCCCATTATATGATGAAATCTTATAAAACGTTGATTCTGAAATATGTACAAGATGTAACATTAAGTGTCCATCTTCCCCCAGAGTATAAAGAGATCAGACTCACTGAGGGCTGTGAGGGGAATCTCGAGGTGTTCTACAATGGGACCTGGGGTAACGTGTGTGCGAATGATATAAATGAAGAGACAGTAAGTCTGGTCTGTCAGGAGCTGAACTGTGGAAGATCTGGCAGTGAGGGCCAATCCAAAGCAAGAGTGGGATCAGCTCCTAACTGGCTGGATAATCTAAAATGTAGGAAACATGACTCCACTCTGTGGCAGTGTCCATCTTCCCCCTGGGGACAGAACAGCTGTGATAATCGTGATGAGGTGGCTCGCATTACCTGCTCAGGTAGGCAGCTTCTCTCTAGTCCAGATCCTGGAGCCCCACTGTTCTGCACATTTTACTGCTTATCCCGCCACAGAAACATTAAAATGTGCGATTGACACAGAGTTAAAAACACTCCTGTAATTTATCTAGTAGATATTACAACAGGTGGACATAAAAACACATAAAGATACAGAATTCATGAAGCTCTGGGAACTGTTATGTTAGTAGAGAATCTAAACGAGTTAATGTCTCTTAAAGTTGCATTTGTTTACAAAGCAGATCAATAATAACATACTTCTGTTCAACAGGAGAGAAGAACCATCCTGTGCTGGAGAACCCTCTGAAATGCTCCTCATCTACTAACCAGAGACAATGCTCAAGTAAGGACTCTTAGACACTGAATTTAGTTATTTAGAATGTTGACGAGTTCCTGCAGTCCAGGGCTCACACATGGCTCCCACATTAATACTTATACATTTGTAACTGTTGTCTTAGCTTCACATTTGTGACAGTAAAAACATAGCCCACTGAATTTTGCTGTATTGTTGTGAAATCACAGACTGCAGTACTTGTTGCATCACCTATCATTGTTTCTGTATCTATTCATGTGTGCTGTGTGTGATGTAGATCATCAGCCTCTCAGGCTGAGTGGAGGAGAGGAAAGCTGCTCTGGGAGGCTGGAGGTGTATCATAATGCTGTGTGGGGGTCTGTCTGTGATGATCTGTGGGACATCAGGGATGCTCAGGTGGTGTGTAGGCAGCTGGGTTGTGGTCTGGCACTGAGTGCTGATAGGAGATCTGTGTTTGGTGCTGGTGAGGGGACTGTCTGGCTGAACGGAGTGAAGTGTAGAGGGAATGAGATTCACCTGTGGGACTGTCCTCATTCCCTGAAGAACCACACTGACTGCTCCCACAGGCAGCATGCTGGAGTCACCTGTACAGGTCAGAGGAGTCTGTTACCTTTTAACATTACAGACCTAATCTCATTTTCTTGTGGTGGTGACTGCTTTCAAGGCAACTGAAATTACTTTTTTATTTTTAACTGACTGCATAATAATAATAACAGAGAAAGGAAGTGCATATTTAAATACATTTTTAAATACATTTAAGTACACCTCTGGTCATTTATATTGTGTGTACATTTTATAATTAATGTACCAAATGACTTGGAAACAAATCTTACATTATTTACATTGACTGATATTAGTAAATTTACTGTTCTAACTGTGCTGTTATATATATATATATATATATATATATATATATATATATATATATATATATATATATGTATATATATATATATATATATATTTAAAATCTAGTACTTTTATAGTTACACATTAACAATAAAAGAACCAACAGTGTTGCTACTAGTTATATACAGTGGGGAAAAAGTATTTAGTCAACCACTGATTGTGCAAGTTCTCCTTCTTAGACAGATGAGAGAGGTCTGTAATTTTCAACATAGGTACACTTCATCTACGAGAGACAAAATGAGATGAAAAAGGAAATCACATTGTAGGATTTTTAAAGAAAATCAGTCTCACACAGGTTACAAATCACACACCACACAGCCTGACCAGTAGTCAGAACACAATGAGTGAATAACCCTGTATTCACATCGAATGGCCAAATCTGATCTGAATGACAATTCTATGGTGAGTATACATCCTTATAGGTGCGGAAACATTCCAGTTTCAGAAAAAAAATAACATCGCCGAGACCTTTTATTATACTTTTGTTTTTTATTACCTATTATATTTTTTTGAGTTGATATCGTGTTTGCATTCGGAGGTTCATAGAAACATAAGAGATTGAACATTTTTTACTTGTTTAGGTGGCGAGGTCTCTATATGCCTAATTATTTGTCTGTGTATTTTTGCCTTCTGCAGACATATCAGGATCTCCAACTGTAACATCTGAAGTTCCTACCATCACAGGTACCCTTTTATTTCACTCTGTGATTTTCCAGATGTCTCTAAATGCAGTTTTCTATGGAGTTCCTATTTTATTTCATTTTCATTTCTATTATATTTTCAGTCAGTCAGACAGAGAAAGAAGTAGTCAGTCCTCCACCAGTTGATCCATCCATCTATCCAGTGCCTCTCCTGGTTCTGGGAGTGCTGTTCTTCCTGGCCTGTGTGCTTCTGGTTGTGCTGTTGTACCAGAACAGACGGCTCAGGAGAGGTAGAGAGATTCAGAGATCATCTACAATCCACTTTCTGTACATTCTCTAAACATCATTAGTCCTTCAATCTGTCATCAGTCTTCTCTTCTACTGAACTGACTTCATGTCCCTCTCTGTCTCCCTCACAGTGCTCTCTAAGAGGAGGCACAGGACTCCAGCTGAGGCGATCTATGAGGAGATCGACCAGAGACTCGTCCGTAAAGGAATGACTCAAAAGGGTAAATGACATGTGTAGCTCTGTACTGGAGGCAATCCTGGAGGGTCCTGATGATTAAACTAGACTAATTATTCATCTCCCTTTTTAAGTCTTGTTAAGAATACTGTAACAGATGATTATGAAGACTTTGAGGAATCATGGGTAACAATGTAAGCTGGTTACTGTAGCCTAACAACAAATACAGTGATGGAAAAAACGTATTCAGACACTTTTGCTTTTGTATTTTAACAAACTTCTATAAATATATTCGTATATGTCCAAAAACGTACACTCATAATATACTGTATCTGAGTGTGCACTGTACTGTAAATATAAGCTAAAAGTATGTATTCATGAGCATAAACCGCTCTGTCTGGTAAAAACTAAACTAATAGGAACAAATACTCCACACACTGCATCAAAACTCATATGAACTCATATGTAAATGTGAACAAGTTGTTCTTTACTGTTCTACACAAGCGTTTTAATCTTACATCATGTGGTAACAAGCAATTGGACTAGTGCCAAACGGCACATTGTTAAAACAAGTTAATTACTTTCTGTAACTTACTGTAGATGTCACCAATCTGTAACTGACGACAACAGCTTAACAAGAAAATGAGTCTGAAAACCACTCTATTCAGCCCCACTTTGGCCCTGCACCCAAATTCATTACAACATGATACAATATCAATAACAATGTAATTTCAGTGTAATACTACTATTAATAACAACAATAATAATAATAATAATTATTATTATTATTATTATTATTATTATTATTATTAAGTAGTAGTAGTGGTGGTAGTAGTAGTAGTAGTAACACTAAAGCAGTGTTATTATTAAGAAGATGTATGTAGACATACCACTGACGTTTGGACAGCTTGAACTGCCGCAGGAGGGGTGTGTGTGCCAGGATGGAGTGGCCATAAGAGAATTTGTGGTGGGCTGCTCAAAGTGAAGAAGCGAGATATAATGCTCTACTTAAACTGTATATGCATTTAGAGTGTTTTTATTGAATCTAATCTTTTATGCCAAACAGCTAAACTGCGTTTAAACACATGAAATTATGAAGCAAATACAGAATTTGCAAATTTGCCTAAATTTAAACAAAGTGTTGGTAAATAAAAAAGAGATAATAGAGAATGAAGATTGGTGTACTTGTATTTGTGAGTTAGAGTCTCTAACGCTGCCCTCTACTGGCTGGACATCTTTCATTCATTTACATAATTCACTGTAGTTAATAAGTGTTCTAGGTGCGTGTTTGACATAATTCCACATTCTGAATGTGTTTCTAACAGGAAATATCGTCTCTGAGGAACAGCAGTCAGGATACGAGGATGTGGATGAAGAGCTTCTCTCAGGTAAGAGGACCAGAACGTTACTCTGGAAATGATCTTCTGTACCACTTATTATTACCCAGGATCCTCCACTGGAACAAACAGTTCAGTTAAAAAGACTGATGGAGAAATGAATTTTCTTCTTTCTCTTCCAGGAAAGGCTATAAATGAGGAAAAGCCTGAATATTACAATGATGTCATCACCAGTGGCCTGAAAGGTGGGTGTCTGTATAGAGGTCACATCATCAAACAGCACTGAGCTGATTAGTAAAAACTGTCTTATCTGTTTTAGGTGATGTGGAAACAGGAGACACTCCAGAGAACTATGATGATGTCATCACTGCTGGACAGACACCAGACATATTAGCAAGTGTGTTCCGTTCTTGTCATTTTTGCTTTGTCAGCTCGCCGTCACTGATACTGACGTTTATATCTGCGTTCATAGAGAACAGAGTGGAGATCTATGATGATGCAGTTTCAGCTGGAGAAAATCCACACGCCACAACAGGTTAGTTTAATAGACATTACTGTGAACACATTATGAACATGACTCAGGTCAGGAATAAAACCACACCATCTTTCTATAATCACGTTTCATGCTCACTGGTAATGAAATATGTTGGTGCAGTGTTCACACCGGAGGGCTATGATGATGTCATCACTCCTACAAAGGATGCTGAAGGAGCAGCAGGTGAGTCTACATTTTCTCTACCCTTACACATATAATGACAGAGCGCTATTAGGTACACATGTTTGCATGACTGTAACGTTACTGTGTATTATAGTATAGTAGAGTATAGTAACTGCTGTGACAGTGATGATGTACATAAGGAGTGATGTCATTTCTGTGTTTAAGATGTTATTTTTACTGCAGTTCTATAAAAGAATATTGATTAAGGTAATAATAATAATTATTGTTGTTTTACTTTCAGGTTATGATGATGTGGCAGTGATGCCTCAGAAAGACGGATAGACCCATATAATGTATCTGCTCGTCTGAAATGATTTCATTTAATTTGAGCCTCCTGAAACTCAGCCAGAGGCTAAACAATATCAAATGTGTTTTGTTGTTTTTAAAGATGTTACTCTGTATTCTTTTGTGCCATTTTCTTCTCCTTTTTTAAAGTTATCTTTTAGATCATTACATATTGAACTCCTTTGCTTTCCTAAAAATATTATAAAGTTAAAAAAAAAACTTACAACATTCATTTCACTTCATGGTCTGTCCACCTGAAGCTGCTGATTGTTTATTTTTTTCTTTCTTGCTTTTTCTTTGTAGCTCTTGTAGCTGTTCACCAGTCTGGTCACTCATTCTGTATTGTAGGAATGATGATTGATGATCACTGTAGAGAGCAGAGACCCAGGAAGGTGATTCCAGTCAGAGGTTACTGAGTTATTAATAGCATATAAGTGATAATTACAATATAGTTTGTATGATCAGCAGTTTAATTAACTGAAACTGTGTAATTTGCTTTATAGAAAATGATTTTAAATGTAAAATTAATACAGAATTTGATTATTATCGAGACTGAATTGTGCTTATTAAACAACAGTACATGTAACAAACTACAGCATTCTACAAAGTGCACACTTCAGTTCGATCCTCTCGTTTAACTTGAAGATCGCAGGTCATGTTACTGGCACAGAACAGAATCAGATCTGAACTGATAATAAACTGAGATTTCTGTCATTAAACTTTTGTCTTTCTGTTGGGACCTTTATCTAGAGGCCTTGTCCAGCACTCATAAGGATAGGTATCTTGGATGATGAATGAATAAATGAAAATGCACCTGTATAGCAATGCTGAATATTCAACATTACACTCATGAGGTGAAGTGGAGACCATTCATCCCCTGAAAAAGAGTCTCTCAGAGTACACTCATGGCATTCCAAAAAAACATGCTCCTCTCTCCTCTACATTACCAGTGATCACTTTACTGTAATAGCATGAAGTTAAAGTCTGTCCTGTATCTCCATGTTTAGAGCAGTGCAGTAGTTCTGTATGTGATGTGGTAAATCTGTAAACTGCTGATAAAGATCTGTTTGGCAGCTGGAGCTGTTTCTCCTTTGAAGTTTCTGGCTTAGTGGAGGATCAGGAAACTATGTTTTAACAGGTGTGTGTAGGGGAGCAGGAGAGAGAGAGTTTTGGGATGGGTTGAAGAGGTACAGCAAAGATTTAAATCAAGAGGTCTGACTTTGTCATTCAAAAGTCGCTACATAAGATAAACCATTAACCACTGTATTCTAACAGCTTTAATAAAACCCAGATTTAATTAAACCCTGCTTTTACTGCGAGAATCATACTGTGACGTTAACACACATGTAGACACGCTACACATAATGAAAGTAATCGCTCCCCTCAATTTATGCTTATTACATAAAACTACTACTCATACCAGTAATGCATTATCAAGGTCCAGACCCAGTTTTACCTCATGCAGTGGCTTTACTGTGTTAAGGTACTAGCCAAAGCAGACCTCTCTTTCTTTATCTATGGCTTTGTCTTATTTATTCCCCTCATGCCATCTCTGATTGATACTGATGCAGACAATGTTTGACTAAATGTATTAACTCTATTTTCCCTTTCTGTTTTCTAATGCACTTCACATTAAACCCAACAGCAGCGGTGCCTTTTTTGTGGCAGGTGCCATAACAAATTCTGGGTGTTCAGGTGAACCAACTTTACTTGAGTAGCCCTGTGGAACTTGTACTTGTCTCAGAGGACAACAGACCTAGACTGCATCTCCCTGTGAGTATGTTGTGTGTTGAGGAAGGTGATGGTGTGAGCAGTGTTGGAGGGACCAAGAGTGCCATGATGATGAACAACACCCTTCTGGCTAAAGGGTACACACATTGTGATGTTGCCACCATGCTGCCCAGGGACACGGATGATTGTGTTACACAAAGCAATGGGTTATGTTACCAGTGTGAGGGTAGCATAGCATACTTGAACATATAGCGTAGTTGCTTCAACCGGTCAAAGTTGCGCTGTACAGCTGCTTCATGTGTACATGATGTCTTTTCAGGAGAGAGCTCAGTGCAGATGGACCAAGTGGAATTTTTTTGCTACAGTGTTGTGGCTCAGATTAGGCTGGACCCTCTACCCAGTCCCACAAAAACTCAACCTGTGGTTAACCACATGGTTAGTGGTTCCCAAAATTGCTGCAAGGGCTTCATGTACCGGTTTTTACCAGTTCCTAGTGACTGTAATATACCAGACAATTAACAAAAAGGACAATAAACATCCTGTCTTCTGTGTGTTGGTATGTTTTACACCACACTGCAGCGAGCGTCTCTCCTAACAAACACTCCTCTAGAGACGGAGGTGGAGTTCTGTTCATCAGTGGCCGCACGGCACTTATTTTAATACATAGTGGAGAGAGAAAAACAATGCCTCCTCCTCTGATGTTGTGCAATGAAAATGTTTTGATTTCCTCTTCTCATTATGAGCGAGTTGTGGTTGGGGCGGCTGGTGAGGAGCTGGTCTCTCTCAGGTTCTTTAGCCTATCTGGGGAGTGAAACGTCTGCATCTAAAGGGGCGCAAACATGAGCAACAATTTGGAATGAATTTTATAAAACGCTGGCGCATTGACGATTTGACCCAGAGTAAAGAATTAATGAAGTGATGTAAGCATTAGGAGTCGTTTCTCAGCAGAAGGACTATTTTGTCCTTACAGTCATTACTGTCACATAAAGCCCATTATAATATTTTATGGCCCCTGTTTATAATTTATCATTAATGATTGGAAGCTTGAGAGTGGGTTTGGGTGTAACCTGAGTAGAGATTATGGGGTTTGCTTCCTGGTGGAGGGGAAGTGGGGTTTAGGCGTGGGGTTAAGGCGGGGTATAAAAACACCCACCGGCTGAAAACCGTCAATGGAGGAGAAAAGAGAATAGTGTTTTAGGAGGGGACAGAGGCTTCTGACTGAACAGATTAGTGAGTTAGGGATGAACAATTCCCCCTGCTGTCATGACCCGGATCCACAAACCAGGGTGAGGGATCAAGGTGCAGGTCTGTAATAAGAAGACATATCCAAAGTCCACACTAGTCCAGGGTCAAAACCAGAAGCATCCTGTCCAATATAAACAAGCAAGAATGCAGGCCCAAAAACCAAGATCCAATACACACAAACCAGAAAACAAAGCAGGGGTCAAACCAAAAAACAACACAACGACCTACAAAGACACAGCTCAGAATTGCAGGGTTACAACCAATACAAGACTTCCACACTAGAACAGAAGGCCAACATGGACGGTTTTAAAGATACAAAAATGGGGCCTCTGATTGCAATCAGGTGGGAAACTCAGGGACTAAAATTCCGAGTGAGGGTGAACCTCTGTGGGCAGGGAGGGGAAAACAGCAACGAGCAGCCTGAGACGCGACACACACCGCACTGTTTTTAGAATGGAACAAGTAAACCCAGGTGAATAAATCTGTAACTTAATATCTGAACTATAAACATGCTAATTTTGGCCTAACAGTGAATGGAAGTTAAATAACCCACCAATTAGCATGTAAGTTATTTGCGTCATTTGAAAACTGGGGCTGTTTTTTAAGTGTTCTGAGCAACATTAAGCTTCCTCTTTTTGATTGAAACGATTCCCATTTAGATACACTACATATACAGATGTGTACTGTACCTTATTCTCCCAAAAAGTTTAGCAGCACTGGCTCAGAGAAGCCTGTAATCTTATTGACCGTGTGTGTCAGCACCGCATACTGCTGGCTTTTTTAACCTGGCGCTCAAGGCGGTCCTTAAAGCCCTGGGGGTGTCGCTCCACTCGAGAAAACAGCCAGTTCACCAACAGCACACCATGAAAAAACAATCACGGACTTCTGAATCTTTATAAATTGATTATTATTTAACAAGGTAGATTTGCATCATTTTAGCTGACAATCTTTCTGCTCTCTAAGTACAACAGAGAATAGTTTAAACCACATTCGGGCGCCTCCCTCTAGGGGTGGCCATAAGTTCATTTCTCAGGGGCTTGCATAATGACTTTTATGAATTTGGACCTTGGTATCTCTCTCACAAATAATGGACTCTGTTCTCAAATTTGTCACTTTAGTAGTTTAGCTGTTTGGGGGGAGAGCGGACAGTTTATCCCATTGCTTATAATCATGTAGAAGGCAGGAAATCCCCTGGACAAGCACAAGTCCATCCAAATATCTATATTTTCCTAATACACAATATATACACAGTAAGGTTTCATCAATCTAGATCAGACCTGGAAACTGAAGAAAGGTAGTTACTATATTCACACAGAATACACTATAAAACATTCAGCCCTAAATTCCTGTTACCACAGAACCCAGTATCACCACCTCACTTTTAAGGAAAACATGACAGTATTTCAGTGCTCCTCCAAGCATTGACAATACAATTAAAGGCTCGGAGATCCATAGCCCGACTTACAAGTTGAATCATGTTCCAAGTAGGCCAGTGTCAGTGTTCATAGTCTTTGGGCAAGACTCCGTATCCGTGTACAACAGCTCCCAGGACCGGGATTTAAACCCCAGTCCTCCACATATGTGGTGGTGGCTCCCTGGTGGATAGTGGTGTTTTCCCGTGAGCTACACCAACAATACACCCAAATCTGTGGATTCCTTTAGGAGGACTTGTGGTGTTAACATTTAGAAAGGAAATGAGAGTCCCTTTAAAAGTAAAACGTAGTGTGGACACTTCCAGTCAGCGCTGTAAGTGTGGAGAGATCCAAGCAGCCAGGGTCAATGGGTCTTACAGGCTCAGCAGAGAAAGGAGCAAAAAAGTAACACCATTAATATAACTCACAGTTAATATGATGTCCTACTTAGATGCTCGTGAAAAGACTAAGTAGCAATGACTCTTGACTCCAACACATCACAGGGGTCACTAATGAGTAGATGGCACCGTTCTGTTGGGCAGAAGTAGCTTGATTCCCGGGGGGGCCTACATAATCGATGATACCTACTGAAGCATTAAGTGTATGATATGCATTACCGTCTGGAGATGGTGAAAGTAACTTTATGGAGATGGGGGTCCCAACACTTGGCCCCCAGTGAAGATCTTATTGGGCCTGAGGAAAAAGGCGTTCAGTAGCAAGTTCTAGATCGACATGATCTAAGTGTGTCCAGCTTTAAAGCAGATGAGTTACAGCTGATTGATACAAAGTGTCAGGGTTCTTGATCCCATGCTTAGAGACAGCTTTCCCATAGAATACTCACAAAGCATCATCAGTTAACATGTTTTCATAATCTCACAAACTAAAATGAGCTTTTAAGAAATTCAGAATGTTTAAAACTAGTTTACGACTATGAACGGTTCTGTGCAGGTGTAAACACGTCAATACACCCGACAACTAGTAACACCACACTAGGGGTCAGTCAGTACCACTTGACTGGGGTTCGGTGGGGAGTGCTGGCACTCCTATCCACAGCCAGGGAGGAACCTTGTCTGGGGTTAGGGTTGCTTTGCTCAAGGGCACTGCCATTCTGTGTCCTTTTGGGTTTAAGTGAACTAAAAATGGTTGGTATAGGCTCAACAGACTGGGTTCCCTAGACCTCCAGCCCTGACTGCCAGGTCTGCAGGGCACACCCGCCTGAATGGGAATCCATGGGACAAATCACCAACCTTACCTTTCTTACTCAAAGGTCCTATATAGCCAAACTAATGTCCTCTGAATTTGAACATTAGTATCGAGAAGAAACTGGTTAATCTGAAAAATATAGTTTTATGTTTGGAAGAGGTGCAGGTCAAAAAGGAAGAGGACTGAAAAGCAAACAAGAACGACTGAATAAACAATCCAAATACAATCATGGAAACCAGTCGTAATCCGAAGGCTTGGACAACGCCAAACCAGACGCCTGTAGTAGCTACGAGTCCTGAAAGTGCTTCAGTCGTAGATGTCAGGTGGCATTTTTGACTTCTTGTTGATCCCAAATAATCTTTAAAACCCATTGCATTGACGTTCAGGCTCTGGGAATCTGTAGATCTGCCTTCCTCTTCTATCCCTTTGTTTTCATCATGTTCTTCTTGCTTTCTTACCTGGATCCGATGGAAACCACAGTCTAGCACAAGCTGACTCATATTTGTTCGCAGTTTAAACCTGCAGAAGACTAAAGCTCAGCATTACATCTCACAACTGCCTGACAGACTTTAGGTGCTTTAAGACTTCAAGGGTTCTTTTAATCCGCCTTGTTTGGTCCCGACCTTTGCAGTCCTCAGTTTTTTGTCCAAATCAAACAATAGCAAGGTCTGGACTAAAAAGGCACAGAAGTTTGGTTCTGGATGTCAAAAGAGTTTGCTCGGTTCCAGATTAAACTGAACGCGGGCGTCAGGTTCTTTGTTTGCAGTGTGGAAAACGCAGGTGATACCAATAACCTGTTTCACCTGTGTTTGCATAAGCATCTTGATTCTCAGTTTCCAGGTAACCAATGACTATGACTGGACTAATCAATTCAGTCATTACATTTCAGTGTAAGTGTAAGCCTGCATGTCTACTGGTCAAATCTTCCACAGTTACTGTTTTACTCCCTATTATACACACTCATCTTCAAGAAACAGCGGCACCCAAAAGGGATTCAACCCACAGGTCATGAAACTTGGGGGGGTGGTTTGACATCATGACATATGCCTGACATGTGTGACGTAATCAGGATGTTGCCTATCCCGTAACCTGTTTGACCCAAACAGCCACGATTGCGGAAATTCAGCTAGCAGTGATGATGCTCCTCAAGTTCTCCGTTAGTGCCAGCACCATTGTAGAACCACCGTTACAATAAGAAATACATTAATAACAACACTAAAATAAACTAGACACAGAAAGTAATATAAATCACAAAGGAATCATATATAAATATTAAAAAATCAGAAAGGGAAACTCATATAAATAAAAACAACATAAAGGAAAATTATATAAATCTATAAAACATCAAAAAGGAAACTTTATATAAATCTAATTAAAATCATAAAGGAAAACTATTTAAATATAATAAATCATAAGGAAACTTACATAAATCTATCAAAATCATAAACGGAACTCTTATAATTAAATCTAAAACAATCATAAGGAAACTTATATAAATTTATAAAAAATCATAAAGGAACTTATCACCAATCTTCAAGAGATGTGGTAGGTTTTAATACTGTACAATATTTACATATTAAACATTTTACAAATATACACCAGCTCCTCAAACTGAAAACCCCATCTCTGAGCCAGACTTGAGGATCCCTGGAAAACTGCTCCCAGAAGGTCCAGGATCTCTAGAGGAAGATGAGGGTCTCCTTCTCGGTGACCCACCCCTCTCCCGGCATGAGGGGTCCCGCACACACGGTGGGTTCACAAGAAGAGAGTGGGGAAGACCTGCACACACCACAGTACCAAGTAACACAGGAACTCTGTAAGTCACTGCGTTGTCAGCTAAAATCCAGCTCTCTTTAATCTCAGTTGGGTTTCTAGGCCTTAATTAGGCAGTCTAAGAAATCTGATCTGCTGTTTACCACTCCCACATCACGGAGCACGGTAATGGTTTTCATTGTAGTTGTTAGGGGAGCCTTGTGTCCATGTAAACGGTCTGCCAGTAGTTACACAGCTCAAAGTACATTTAAATGATGAAACTGATATTTAAAACCACAAACTCAACATAGACGCCAGTACATAGCAGTGAAACAGACAGCTGATCTGTACAGAGCCGGAACACCAGTACACCTAAAAAGCTGAGTCGATCAGCCAAAGTTTCATCTGTAGCCGCTATTGAATTTCAAAAACACCGGGGGATACCGGGCGGGATACAGGGCTGAAGACGCAGCGGGCTCTGCAGCGATTGGTGGATCTGAAAGGGCTGGAGTTTGGTGGAAAGCGTTTGATCGATTTCTGCGCTCCCAGAAAAACAGGACCAGTTAGCATCACTACCAGTCCAGCTAATTCAGATATGCTCTCTCATCCTACTGGGATCAGCTGGTGGTCGGTCGGTGGGTGCCCAGGAGCGCAATTCATCAACACAACCGCCGGCGAGCCATCAGCTACTGAACCTACGGGAAGCCGAAGACGCTCAAAAAAACGTGTACGGCGCGAATATTCACGTATTCCCCCCCCCCTCAGCGCGAACAGCACAAGGACACCAGCACGGTTCTGAAACTTTAGCCTTTCAGATTAAACACAAGATATATTCACATACTCACATTTATCAACGATTCTCAGTAGTATCTGTTAATCCACTCATAGACATTAGGAGTGTGGACGCTCACTAACCGATTCTGCTGATATGGCGATGTAGCCCGCTTAAACGTGTGAGAGGAGAGAACCGGCACTCTTTATTCCCACTTCTAGCACCGCCTAAAGCCTTTAATAGATCCACTCTAAAGCGTTTGGAAGCGACAGCACATGGAAATGGAGATGAGCTCCTCTGTTTCAGTACAGAGTTACAGTTTCTAGCGGGGTTTGTACCGGGAGGGATGATCACAGGCCGCCGGTCAATGTAGAGATCAGTATTGGGAAGGAAGTACACCTGCTCAGTGGAGACCTCGAACAGCCTGTAATAGTTCATCCTAAAAAGAGGAAGATAAGAAATCAGTAAATCAGAGAAATAGAAAACAGGAAATCAGAGTAAAGTCGTGAGCGTCTTTAGCTGATCAGAAATGTTTTCCCCAAACAGAATTCCAAACTGAGCATTCTGGAGTTGCTTAGCAGAACTGTGATGTCACAACCACCACCACTGGAACAACAGTACCAGCATGTGATGTGAGTTATTCAGGGAATGTGATCAGTGAAAATGTAACTTCATTTCTGATTCATAAATAACAGTACTAAAGCAGATATTCTCTCTCTCTCTCTCTCTCTCTCTCTCTCTCTCTCTCTCTCTCTCTATCCCTATATACATTATATATATACTTTTTGATCTTTAGTTAGTTGCACAAAACAGTACTATCTAGTTAATATCTAGAACATGTTAGGCATTTCGTTATCCTGGTACCAACTGTTCTTTTTTTTCCTAAATAATTATCTAGTACACTGCCGTTTATACCAGAGGCTTTCATGGAAAATCCCATAAAACTTAGGCTGTAAAATAAGTTTATTGGTAATAAGTGTATCCTCCAGCATTAGGATGATTTTTGATTGCATTATCTTTTAAAGATTCTGGAGTCAATGGATTATCAAACGCTGACATCAAAAAAGAAGTAATTTATTAAGACTTGTGTAACAGTATGCAAGGAATTTATGATTTTTATGACTGCGTATGAGATCTTAATTATTATTGATCTTTATTTATTATGATATCATATTATAATTACATTGAGTCTACATAGATTGAATCAATGAATGAATGGATCCAGGACATGCATAACTAACAGCTGATTTTCTTTTATTGATTTTAATAAAATTGTTTTAGGCAGTTGCTGAGCTTTCTAGAAGAGATTTGAAAAAATTCCCTGAGCTTTAGCCGTTACCTCAGAGACCACTGTCTGGAAAGACAGGTGAGACATGGACCAGGACTTTGGGACGATGCTACAATGCCAGCAATGCTTGAGTGTGTGTTTCCAGCAGCTTCTGTTAATTTGACCAGAAAGATTTAAACCATAGTTTCCACAAGGGACCAAAAATACGAAAGAAAAAATACAGAAATGCGAAGAAGCAGATGTTATGTAGCGAAAAGCGCATATTAGGAAGTGAAGCGACAGTGTAGCAGGTAAGAACCATTACCTGATGATCATCGCTAGACCAGTGTAGAACTTAACCATATCAGTTTCAGGTTTTGTATCACATGACTACCCTGTTGTAACCATATGAAACTTTTACATGCTGCCCGTTTCTGCAGTTGTTTCAGTGTAGAGTATCATTAAAATTTGCTCTGTAAGACGAAACATATGAAGGTGTTTAGTATCGTGTTGTTGGGTGATGACAGAGCTGTTTTGGAGTGCTGTAATACTGATAAAGGCTGATTGGAAATGAAAAAGGATAGTGTCAGCTGGCCTGTAGGTCCCAGTGTATGTGTGAGGACTACTGGGTGGGACCTCCCTCCCAGTGTTTCCTTCAGTGTTTGCTGAATTGATACAGAGGCGCATCCTGAGAAAAAAAAGAAATAGAAAAAAAAGCAAAAGAAGTGATGTAACAGCAAAGTATATCATTTGTAATATTGGAAGAATTTTGTTAGACAGCCATTCCAGCAGCATTTTATAATATATTTAATATCTAACAGCCGGATTAATCCACATGAGGCTTAGTATTGTAGCCTCCTATCTCTTCCAATACCAGCACTTCAAGTCAGTACTCATACATACCTTTATTAACCCCAGTTACAATATACCTCTACACTGTAGGTGTAGTCTTTGTAGGTTCTCACACTTACGACTGCTAGCTCATCTGCTTTGACCCGTTCTCAGTAGTCAAGACCCCCAGGACCACCACAGAAAACAGTGTTATTGGGGTGGTGGCATCATTTCAGCACTGCAAAGGAACACACACTTTAACGCTGGGGGCATGAGAACACAACTATGACTAGCCGTTTCCAGTCTGGGCACCGTGAGATTTTGAAACGCCAGGTTTTAACTTCAGCATCATGGTGGTCAGTGTAAAACTGAATCTCTACACTAATAATTCTTTCTACATCAAAACTGCTCAGTATGTTCATTCACTTAGTAAAGTCCGAAGGTTACTGAGAACTGACAGCATGATGGATGCAGGCAGAGTGGAGTGGAACTGGTAGTCATATGGAAATGTAAACTTTTAGATGAAGTTCTCTCATTGTGTAGCAGGAACAGCATCAGTGCGTTTTCTAGAGTAATATACTCATAATCAGCGATGTTTATACTTTTAATAAATAAGCAGTGTGGTTTTTAGTTCACAGTGACGACACATAAGAGCAACACTGTATGTGTTAATCTAGTAACCTACCTGCATTATTTGGTTCATGTATTTAATATATATAAACATTATAATTTAGATCTCTGGCTCAGATGGGGCTCGCTAATGACAAATACCTTTTATAGATAGCTCTCATCTCGGGTAATTTCTCAATGTACTTTGGGATCAATAAAAGATGTAACTTAATTTGAACATCATTTACTGCTCTCTAAAAGCTGCTGCCTGAAATTCTGTGATTAGAAAAATCTTTTAAACAGGCTCTATTTAAAGAACAGATTTACTCAAAGAACAGTTATAATAAACTGAAAATAAAAGAAAATTATAAAAAGTGCCACATAAAAAAGAAAACAATAAAACAAATAAAATAAATCTCATCCTTATACGTGTTTTGTGTATTAGTACTGTGTGTGGACTGATCAGCACTCAGAGGAAGAGAGGAGTGCAGATCCGCTCTCTAAGATCTCAGTACTAATAATGCACTACAGTGAAACAGCACTTCTTCATGGGTATTGAAATGATGAACACTGACTGTGTGACTTCGAAAAGAGTCATGATTTGGATATTTATGGCCTCATGGAATCAATAGGAATAAATTAAATAGCTCTCAATTTCAGACTCTCAATCAATAACATTCATAAACCTTAAACTGTAATTTAAAGATTTGGGCGTAAAAGATTTATCCTGTCTGTTCATCAAACCGACACAAAATATCATGAAAATAGATCAAAAGTAAGGAGATGGTTTGATGGAAAACTGATAGGTATGTAAATGCTGGTAAAAGCTGTAAGCTCAAAGAAAGAGTTAAACATTTCATCTGTAACAGTAAGTGTTACATAAAATTAGAGTTGTGATCTAGAAAAGTCATTTCTGCCCCGTTGAAGAGGTTCGTCTGTAAATTATCCTGAGGAAAAGATACACTGGCTGTGGTCTCTCAGTCAATGTTCATCTCTGTCTGAGGCTCCTCCCTCCACGCCACATAGTCGTAAATAAAAACATAAGTCTCAAAATAAACGTCTTATTATATAGCACACTGGATGTACAACCAGTACTACAGCATAGTAGGATCTGTTCAAGTCAATGCAGGACTGAAATCAGATCACAGCGGGTTCATTAAAGTCAAACAAGAAACAAAAAGGAGCTTTATACCTTCCTTAGTTCATTTGTGTCTGATCATATCAGCTAGTTACACATAACCCAATATAAAGCTGAATTCTTTTACCTGTAATAGACATCAGAAGTAACACTGTATTACATAGCCATAAAATATGTAAACAGTTACAGCCAGAATCAGTACCACAGAATTAAATCCCACCAACATCCTCATCATCTACATCTGAATGTAGCATGCATACACAGCAATATCAGCCACCACCTTTCAAACAATCCTAATCCTGTCATCAGTTGAGACATCATCATAAGCTCTCTGGGTGTCCACCCACCAACATAGGAAGATCAGTTTAACAGATGATGTGTTTACTGAGGGAGCTCAGTGTAAATGATTAAT
>JAMWET010001264.1:105000-116218 GCA_024036415.1 Prochilodus magdalenae | reverse complement strand
TGAGTCACCTTGAGTGGGTATGAGGTATGAGGTATATAGGTATGGGCTATAGCTATGGGCTGGGGTTGCCAGGTAATGCTCTACTTCCTTTATGTCTGTGTATTAATCTCTAGGTACCAGCACAGGCCCCCGTTCAGGAAGTGTCTGAACTCATGGTGAGTTTTAGGCTGTACACTTCCTACTAGCTGGAATATTATCCAATGGAACACTAAGCACGGTTGTAGGTCGCTCTGGATAAGAGCGTCTGCTAAATATCTAAATGAGTGAGACACCCAACCCTCCCTGGGCGCTGTGGATGGGGCTGCTCACTGCATGGATGGGATAAATATGGAGGTCATGTTCCTCTGTTAGCCCTTTTCCACCAGCCTGGAACCAGTTTGGACCCTGCAGTTATTCTTGGATGGAACCAAAGCCTGACCAGGGACGGTGTCTGTGTGCGGATAATATTGAGGACGCGAGAGGCAAAATCGATGACCACTACCCATGGTCCCCTGCAGAAGACCCCCCTCTAGGTTACTTATCACTAGAAGCTGACCTGTGTTACGTGCCTTTTGGATGGCAACCACTGTGCCAGCCCGCCCTCTGTTGATGACACATCAATGTGTGTTCCTTGTTCCAACATCACCAGGTCTCGGACCCCTGAAAGGTCACCTGCTCAAGCACCAGGACTATTTTTTACAAGGCTGCCATGTGTGTACTCACTAGTGTCAAATGTGGTTTCTATATCTACCGTTTTACTGAGTTATGAATAAACCGAACGGTGGGGGCTCTGACCTTCTAGGAACCTCTTTACTTGATGTACCAGATGAACAAGTGGGTTCCTCTGCATGCAGACACAGAGACCCAACAGTGTTCTGCCTATGGCCTCTCTCCAAACAACTCTTTTTGGCACCTTTAAGAATCTGGGCCATCTCTCCAGTTGAGATGGTGTTTGTTAGATTTTGTGTCCCTGCTTTGCTCCTATTAACGCTGGCCTGAGTCAGACAAGACTTGATAATGTGCTTGAGAGATTTACAGCAGTGAGGCGCCAGCTCCTCCTAGAAAGAGAACAGTGTAGGCGCTCCCCAGCACGCCCCTCTGCTGCTTGTCCAGCTGCTGCTCCACTAGTCCATCTTCATCGTTAAAGAAGTAATGAGTTAGTGTAAATTAACTTCTGTTATATTTTTTTTCTCGTTTGTAAAGTCCTGTAAAGGTTTTTGTTCAGATGGCAATGCTAACAATGGCTATACTGATATTCCAATAAAATAGCATTAGCTTAGCAGCTCATTAGCACCAACCTGGAAAACCAGCTTAGAAAGCCTTAACCACCATTGAAGAAAATCCTGCTGACAAACAGGAGTGTTCATCCCTCCTATGTAAGCACCAATATGAATAAAGAACTATAGAGGTGCTCAGGGCCGCAGCTTTGAGGCTACATTTTTAGCTTCACTAAGTAATGCCCTGTTTTTATGCTTTAGGCTAGTGGGCTGTGTTTTTAGCTTTAAGGACGAGTGAGTCTGTGTTTTTAGCTTTAGGCCGAGTGGAGGCTGTGTTTTTAGCTTTAGGCGGAGTGGGCTGTGTTTTTAGCTTTAGGCCGGTGATCTGTGTTTTTAGCTTTAGATTCCGAGTGAGGCTGGTTTTTTTAAGCTTTAGCCGAGTGAGGCTGGTTTTTAGCTTTAGGCCGAGTGAGGGTGCCTGCGTTTTTAGCTTAGGCGAGTGAGGCTGCGTTTTTAGGCTTTAGGCCGAGTGAGGCTGTGTTTGTGAGCTTTTGATGCGGAGTGAGGCTGTGTTTTTAGCTTTATGCGGAGTGAGGCTGTGTTTTTAGCTTTAGGGTTAGGCCGAGTGAGGCTGCGTTTTTAGCTTTAGGCCGAGTGAGGCTGCGTTTTTAGCTTTAGGCCGAGTGAGGCTGTGTTTTTGGCTTTAGGAGGCGGACGATGCTGTGTTTTTAGCTTTAGGCGCGAGTGAGCCTGTGTTTTTTAGGACTTTTAGGCCGAGTGAGGCTGCGTTTTTAGCGTTAGACCGATGATGGCTGCGTTTTAGCTTTTAGTAGAGGCGGAGTGTGCTGCGTTTTTAGCTTTAAGGCCGGTGAGCTGCGTTTTTTTAGCTTAAGGCATAGTGAGGCCTGCGTTTTAGCTTTAGTCTGAGTGATCTGCGTTTTTAGCTTTCAGGCCGAGTGGAGGCTGCGTTTATAGCTTTAGGCTCAGAGTTGAGGCTGCGTTTTTAGCTTAGCGGAGTGAGGCTGCGGTTTTAGCTGTTAGGCCCCCCGAGTGAGCTGTGTTTATAGCTTTGAGGCCGAGTGAGGCTGCGTTTTTAGCTTTTAGGCCGAGTGACAGTAAGAAAAAAAATGCGTTTTTTAGCTTAAGGCAGAGTGAGGCTGCGTTTTTAGCTTAAGGCCGAGTGAGGCTGCGTTTTTAGCTTAAGGCAGAGTGAGGCTGTGTTTTTAGCTTTAGGCCGAGTGAGGCTGTGTTTTTAGCTTTAGGCCGAGTGAGGCTGTGTTTTTAGCTTTAGGCCGAGTGAGGCTGTGTTTTTAGCTTTAGGTGGAGTGAGGCTGTGTTTTTAGCTTTAGGCCGAGTGAGGCTGCGTTTTTAGCTTAAGGCCGAGTGAGGCTGCGTTTTTAGCTTAAGGCAGAGTGAGGCTGTGTTTTTAGCTTTAGGCCAAGTGAGGCTGTGTTTTTAGTTTAAGGCAGAGTGAGGCTGTGTTTATAGCTTTAGGTGGAGTGAGGCTGTTGCTTTAGCTTTAGGCCGAGTGAGGCTGTGTTTTTAGCTTTAGGTGGAGTGAGGCTGTGTTTATAGCTTTAGGCCGAGTGAGGCTGTGTTTTTAGCTTTAGGCCGAGTGAGGCTGTATTTTCTAGCTTTTAGGCCGATGTGGCTGTGTTTTTTAGCTTTAGGTGGAGTGAGGGCTGTGTTTAGAGCTTTAGGCCGAGTGGAGGCTGTGTTTTTAGCTTCAGGCAGTGAGGCTGTGTTTTTTAGTTTTTTGGGAAAAAAAAAAAAAAATATTATATAATTTTTTTTTAGTTTTTAGGCCGAGTGAGGCTGGGTTTTTAGCTTTAGGATTAGTTAGGCTCGAGTTTTTTAGCTTTAGGCCGTTTGACCGCTCCTTTTTTTTAGCTTTAGGCGCGAGTGACGCTCCGTTTTTAGCTTTAGGCGAGTATGGCATAGTGTGTTTAGCCTGAGGGCCGAGTGACGCTGCTCCGTTTTTATTTTACTTAGGCCGATTGGACGCTCCGTTTTTAGCTTTAGGCCGAGTGACGCTCCGTTTTTAGCTTTAGGCCGAGTGACGCTCCGTTTTTAGCTTTAGGCCGAGTGACGCTCCGTTTTTAGCTTAAGGCAGAGTGACGCTCCGTTTTTAGCTTAAGGCAGAGTGAGGCTGTGTTTTTAGCTTTAGGCCGAGAGACGCTCCGTTTTTAGCTTTAGGCCGAGAGACGCTCCGTTTTTAGCTTTAGGCGGAGTGAGGCTGCATTTTTAGCTTTGAGCTAAAGTAGGCTATGTTTTTAGCTTTGAGCTAAGCCATGCTATTTCGGCTTGAAACTAACTCAGGCTGTTTTAGCGTTGAACTAAGGCAGTTTTTGTTTGTACTTTTGAACTTATGGAAGCTGTGTTTTAGTTTTGAGCTAAGATAGGCCTTGTTTTTAGCTTTGAGCTAAGGGAAGCTAGTGTTTTTATCTTTTTCACTTATCTTGTTTATCAATTCTGGTTTTGGTTTGGACTGGATCTGTGACCCTGTGGAATTCATCAAGGAGACTGCATATGTTGCAATATGTGTATCTTTATATTTAATTCAGTAAAACAGAGTGAAGTCTGCATTTAAGGACTTCGGTAGGGAATGACGAGCTTTTCTCCGGTTTGTTAGCATTGTCTTTAGTCGTACTGAGGAAGCGGTTATCTCCGGCTGTACTGGGGAAGCGGTTAGATTGTGTTTGTGTGTATTTATGAATGTGCTAATATCTCAGTGTCTTCCTGGTTGAAAGGAATCTGACCAGGTTGAATGTTTAAAGTGACTGGTGGCTTTGTGTCAAACCTTCATAGTGTCAGGGAGCAAATCCTCCTTCACTGCCGACCTGAGTCATTTGGTCATACACTCGGTTGTCACACGGGTACTGGTATAAGTTAATGAGCGGCGCATTAGTCCGATACCCGATACAATTATTGGTATTGATGCACACCTAATACCTTAGCAGTTCCAGTTATTATGCTAAAACACTGTAGGTTAGAACTAACCCCTGGATAGGAAATGCCAGGAAAGTAATGATACAGATCGTTAATTTTCATTTATTAACTAGTGCTGGAAAACAGTTCTAGAGATATACGGAAAGGATCTTCACTGCGTCCAAGCCAATGGTCTGTTGGCATTACGGATACTTCATACCCCCATTCATGCTGACATGAGCTCTGACCGTCTGATAAACAGTGAAAAGCAATTAACGGCCTTGTGTATTGATACACGAGACAGCAAAAATCATCAGTTTTGAGCAACACGCTGTAACCTTCCTCAGCGCACTCCTACAACCCCGACTTGTTTGAGCACGTGTGGTTGATGCAGAGTCGCAGGTGCACAAAGCTAAGGGCAAAACATTGTGATGTGCTGCAGCGCCGGGGCCGGTCGTCCAAAACATGAAAGACAAAAAAGAACAAACATCTGAGGCTCGCGCAAGTTATCAGTGCGAGGCAGATGCGGCGCCAGGGCCCCCGCGGGAGCTTGTTAATGTTAATCCGATTGAGCAAGTAGGCATTAATAGTTTTCCCATGGCAGCGGAAAAGATGCAGGCATGTGGAGATTTTTGGCTGGCTGCGCGTGAATCAGTAGAGGGACGCAACGGACCCCAGAGGAGGCGGCAGAGTCGCTGGCCGCCACGCAGGGCCATGAGGCGCGCAGGGAAAATCTCACTGCAGCGCAAGCAGAGCAGAACACGCAGCAGCCAGGGTGCTCAGAGAGGAGCTGAAGGATGCAGTCACAGCTCAGCGGCTGGATTCTGGAAGCTGAGAAAACTGCTGAATAGAAAAACAGGCCGGGATGCAAGGGCCTATGACGGTATCCCACTCCTAGAGAGCAGAGGAGCTCTGTAGAGAGTGTGAACTTTTAATCCCTACCACATCTGTGCCTGCTGCAGTACTGTGCAAATACCAGACTGCCAGAAGGAGGAGTCTGCAGGGATGTTCTTCTACACCTCCACAGTTACATTTACATTTAGCTGACGCTCTTATCCAGAGCGACTTACAAGGTTAATCACATTACAGGTGGGCTAAAGCAGTGTCAGGAGTCTTGCCCAAGGACTCTTATTGGGAACCGAACTCCAGTCCTGGTGGGTAGAGTTGTTATCCACTGCACCACCCCAACCACCGTTCAGTCTTAGAAACTGGTTGATGGTTTTCTGCTCCTTCTCACCATCCAGATAACCCCAAACACATTCAGTGGTGTTGAGGTTCTGGACTCTGGTGGGGTCAGTCCATTGTTCTGAGAACACCAGCAGCAGCTTCTTTGTTGGATGTGTCTAGTGTCTCCTTTTCTCACTGAGGAGCTTCCTGAACAGCTATACCTCCTTTCAGACCTCCATAACGTTAAGGTGTCTTCTCACAGTAGGGACAGAAACACCTGTGGATGTTCTCAGATCTGAAGCAGGAGTGGAACTAGATGTGGAGCTGTTTATCTAATAGGGACAGGCCTTCCAGGTGGTTGTTAGGAGCTAAAAGTTGTCACCACAAACTCCAGAGTCCATGACCACACATGTCATAATGGTATGGGGATAAAGATGTCGCCTCTGGCCCACAGCAGTGGGGCTGGCGGTGCTAGTGGGGGAGGGGCTTTCAGGGCATAGCTCAGTCAGGGTGCCATACTGAGTTCATGTAATTCACCCACACCCCCCATTGCTCAGAGCTGTATAATATCAAGCCCATGCAGTCTCCTTAGACAAAGAACGGCAGGAGGGTGGGTCATGCTGAAGAGCTCCACAACATTAAACATGGCACTGTCATAGGACACCAACTTTGCCAAGTCAATTTCTGAAATTTCTGTCTTGCTAGAGCTGCCCTGACCAACTGTGAGTGCTATTTTAGTGAAATGGAAGCATCACCAAGGAAATGCCACAAAGAACACAGGCATCTCAAAATTACCTATCCATTGTGGCATCACTTGGTACAGACTTCTAAACTGTCTCAGGAAGCGACATCAGCTCATCAACCGCTTCAGGAACTTCATGAAATCGAAGGTCGAGCAGCTACATACAAGCCTATGGTCACTATGCACAATGCCAAGCTCCTCCTGAAGTGCCTATTCTCTGGAGATGTATCACACTATCTGGTGGTGTGATAGATGAACCGGGGTTTGGAGGATACCAGGAGAACACTACCAACCGGAATGCATAGTGCCAACAGTAAGGTTGTAATGCACTTGAGTAAGTGAGTGAGCTCTAGTATAGGTGTAAGTTGTGTGTATGTACTTGTGTTGCACTTATAATGCACTTGTCTCCTCTATAGGTATGAGCGCTGGACTGGGGTTGCCAGGTAGTGCACTTTTTGCTTTATATATGTCTGTGTATTGATCTCTCTAGGTATCAGTTCTGGCCCCTGTTCAGGCATTGTCTGAGCTCGTGGTGAGTTTAGGCTCTAACCTTCCTGTACTGGCTGGAAGTCACTCTGGATAAGAGCGTCTGCTAAATGCCTTAAATGTAAATGTACCTGCAGCATCCAGGTCAGAACAAACCGGCTAATGAAAAGTTTTTACACACAAGCCATCAGGTTCCTGAACACACTGTGAGCCTTTCACCAACACCACCAATACCACCAACACCATCAATATCACCAACACCACCAGTATCACCAACACCACCAATACCACCAACACCATCAATATCACCAACACCACCAGTATCACCAACACCACCAACACCACCAGTATCACCAACACCACCAATACCACCAGCATCACCAATACCACCAGTACCACCAACACCACCACCAGTATCACCAACACCACCAATATCACCAACACCACCAGTATCACCAACACCACCAACACCACCAGTATCACCAACACCACCAATACCACCAGCATCACCAATACCACCAACACCACCAATACCACCAACACCACCAGTATCACCAACACCACCAACACCACCAATACCACCAACACCACCAACACCACCAATACCACCAGTACCACCAACACCACCACCAGTATCACCAACACCACCAATACCACCAGCATCACCAATACCACCAGTATCACCAACACCACCAACACCACCAATACCACCAACACACCAAGTAACCCCAGTTACCACCCAACACCAACCAACAGTATCACCTAACACCACCCAGTTATTTACTACACCACCAATACTACTGCACTTTTTGTATATATTTAATATAGCTCTTTTATATCTCCTTAGTTTAATATGTTTTGTAAGGATGTATATTAATGCTGCCCTGCTGTAGAGTATCCACCTGAGCCTCTCCACCCTCAATGCAGAAATGTCCTGACATGTGCAAATGACAAATAAACCTGAAACTTAAATCAACAGTGACCACTGACTGAAAGTGCACTTGAGGCAAGGCAACATTATCCTCAACTGATCCTGGGGTCTATGGGTTAGGTCTGGCGACCCACTAAGGGTAAATGTGCTTCAACTGCCACCTGGTGTGTGGGTGTTCAGTAGTGCCTCCGTTGTGTGTGGGCTAAACGCTTGTTGTACCCATATATTTCACAGTTGGCAACATGGTTCTAACTGGAATTCATTCATGGCAGCAGCTTTGGGAAGACCCTCTTTACTGTGGCCTGCATGAACTGTGGCCCTGTGCCCTAGAGCTGTGGACCTCAACCCTACGAACCCTTTGGAAGGAACTGTAATGTCGCTGTGAGCCAGACTCTGCTGAGCCGATAACCAGTGGGCCTGATCCAAATCACCAGTGCTGGTCCGCACAGATGGTCTTTGACTTGGATGGGCACAAATTCCCACAGACAACACTCCAAAATCTGATGGAAAACCCTTTCCAGAAATATGGAGGGCGTTACGGCCCAATGTGAGGGGCTTGGGGCAACGCCTTCACAATTCCCATGACTTTAGAATGAATGTTGGCAAAGTGAACACACGGAGGGTTGTCGCAGGTAACAAGTGGTCTCACATACCTTTGGCAATATTAGTATAATGTAATAGAGACAAGTTTTGCTGCACGGTGTTGGCTATCCTATGTTATAGGGTGGTCCGCCTTGCTGTGCTGTCTTTAGCATAAACTACATTTTGGTTCCTCCTCATACACATCTGTTGGGACGAGAGGAAATGACAATCAAAGCTGACTTGAGAGAGAAGAAGAGCGTAGGAAGAGAGAGAGAGAGGAGAGAGAGAGAGATCGGAGCAGAGCGAAGAGGCAAAGAGAGAGAGAAAGAGATGCGAGGGCGAGAGAAGACAGAGAAGAGAGATGGTGAGAGTGAGAAGAAACAAAGAGTGGAGAGAGAAAGAGAGAGAGAGAGATAAGAGAGAGAAGAGATAGAGAAGCGAGAGAGGAGCGAGAGAGAGAGAGAGAAAGAGAGAGAAAGAGAGAGAAAGAGAGAGAGGGGGCGAGAGAGACAGAGAGAGAGGGTGAGAGAGAGAGAAAGAGAGAGATAGAGAGAGAGAGAGACAGAGACAGAGAGAGAGAGAGAGAGAGAGAGAGAGAGAGAGAGAGACAGAGACAGAGAGAGAGAGAGAGAGAGAAAGAGAGAGAGAGACAGAGACAGAGAGAGAGAGAGAGAGAGAAAGAGAGAGAGGGGGCGAGAGAGACAGAGAGAGAGGGCGAGAGAGAGAGAAAGAGAGAGAAAGAGAGAGAGGGGGCGAGAGAGACAGAGAGAGAGGGTGAGAGAGAGAGAAAGAGAGAGATAGAGAGAGAGAGAGACAGAGACAGAGAGAGAGAGCGAGAGAGAAGCATTTCCCACATCTGCCTGGAGGTCTTCTCTCCTCTATAAGCATTAGGACATTAGGAACATTTTCCCGATTAGAGCTTCCTCTGAGCACAAGAGAATCTTCAACAAGCACACAGAGCGTGAGAGCGTGCGACAGCGAGAGAGAGAGAGAGAGAGAGAGAGATAGTATGTGAGAGCGTGAGAGTGCCAGGTTGACATACGCCATAGTCTAAAATTAGACTCTTCATTTATTCAGATGCTTTTATTTATTGAGGGGTTAACAGGCCTGATTGTCAGCCATCCAAACGTGTTCAGATGTATCTTGGAGTCTGTTCTGGATCTGGAGTGGTGAGGAGACAGCAGGGCTAGGGCTGTGACCCCGGGGTATTTCAATAAATGATTAACATATGGACTCGTCTTTCTTTAATCCCGTATGATGCAATGAAGTAACAGAGATCCAGCAGCCAGAGGAACTGCCACTCAGTAGCGTCCTCTTCAGGGTTTGTTCAGAAGAGGGTAGAGTAGTCTACATGAATACTCCAGTAAAATACTCATCATCAAAAACACAGCTGCACCCAGAAGGAGGTGTGGGAGGGCGGTGGTGTTGGGAAGGAAGATAAAGGTGACCAGGATCAATAACTGATGATAAGTTTAGACTGATATGATCAATATTTATTGAGCTACACATACAGAAGTCTGTCTCTCAGTATGGCATTCAGCCGCCGTGTTTGCTAACCCAACACACCAGACGTCTCGGTATGGAGCTGTAGAGGTTCCTAATGGAGTCCTGTGATAACCCATCCCATGCAGCTTGAACATCCTCACACAGCTCCTGCAGATGGTGCGGTAGGGGTGGAGGTGGAGTGACACCAGGTCTTCTGGATGTGTGACAACAAACCGCTCATCTCGGTGCTGACCACGGTGCCTCCACACACGGATTCGTTGGGCGTCTCCACCAAGACTAAAGCGGGACTCGTCACTGAAGATGACCCGCTGCCATTCTGAGTCACTCCATGACAGTCTGGTACGACACCACTGCAGTCTTTGGTGACGGTGACGTGGTGTTAAGGACAGTCGTGGTAACGGCCTGTGTGCATGTAGTCCTGCGTGGTGCAGCCGTCTGCCAAACAGGATGACTCACGGAGGACACCACTGCTCACTGAACGTCTGCAATGGCGGCTGTTGGGTCAGTCAGGTACAGAGATAAGACCCGTCCCTGTTTAATGTCACATGCACAGCCAGGTGTGAAACCTGAATCATTGGTTACTGATTATTCAAGAGCCCATGTAATCAGCGTCCACAGAAATCTTGAAAACAGTTTTAATCTGATTTCTTAAATTGGGAAGTTATCAGATTTGAAGTTGCTGTTACAAGAAACAGATTTTCCATTTTGGAGAAAATAATAAATTGAATTTTAAATCTTTAAATATTAGGATTTTTGCAACTTCTCTTCCACATATATAGCCACATATAGCCACATCAGACAGTTAGACGCCACCGTATATACCTGGTAAGCCCCATATACGGTTTCCAGCTAGTCACCGAGTTACCTTACAGGACAGAACAGAATAGGTCAGACCATAAACACAAGCATAATCAGCATTACCGTAAGTCTGGGCGAAACAGGGTGTATTTGCAAAAGTCCCAACTGATTCAGCTCCTGCAATAAGATCCTTACCCAGCAGGCCCTGATCTACTACAGAACACACACACACAAAGGTCCGCACACCCCTAAGGCCTGTCTCCAGTTTCAGCGAAAGCCATTAGACTGGCCTGCAGTCTTGGCTGCACTTGCCGCGGCATCATTACTGGGAAAAGGAGGGGTACAGACTAAATGCCACTATACATACAATCTCTCTCTCTCGATCTCTCTACGGTCTCTCCCTCCTCCCTCTCTCCAGAATCTCTCTCATCTATATCTATCATCGATATCTCTTCTATCTCCTCTCTCGATGATGATATTTCAGGTTCCTTGCCGCCCCCTAACGATCGTTCTCCGTCACTCTCTGTGCGAACCCCTCATCTAGCGTATCCGGTCCTAGCTCTCTCGACATATCTTACTCTCTCCCCCGATCGCTCTCCACCATGATCCTCTCATCGCTCCTCTCTCTCGTGCTCTCTATCTTCCTATCTCTCTCGCTTAGCTCTCTCTCTCTCTATTCTTGCATCTCTCCACCCCTCTCTCTCTCTCTCTCTTCTTCTCTCCACTCTCTCTCTTCGTCCTTTCTCTTCTTCTCCTCTCTGCTCTATCTCTTCCTCTCACTCTTACGATTTCTCTTTTCTCTCTCTCTCTTCCTATCTCTTAAGATCCTCCTCTCTCCCCCCATCTCCCTCCTCTTCCTCTCTATCCCCCGCCATCCACTCT
>JAMWET010001264.1:87500-97500 GCA_024036415.1 Prochilodus magdalenae | reverse complement strand
CCTCCCACAGGCTTAGGGGAGGGTACAGAGTGAGTGTGAGTATGCACACCATGTGACGTTGCATGTGTGTGAATTAAATCTGGAGTTATGCTATGTTATTAATAATGCACAAGGCACCTTTCCTTCAGATAAACAGAGCTTCTCTTCTGATCGGAAAACACAGGGGACTTCACAGCCTGAGGAGAAACAGATTCATACTACAGCCTGAATCGCCTTGGCTGAATATCACTGCAGGGTTCTGTTTGCTTTGGCACGTGGGGACGTGAGCAGGGGGATACCAGGGGGATACCTGATGCAGATTAGACACACAGAGGAGTGAGGGTCAGTCCGGCTGTGGATTAGACACGTAGACGAGTGAGGGCAAGTATGACTGTGGATTAGACACAGAGGAGTGAGGGTCAGTACGTCTGTCGATTAGACACCTAGAAGAGTGAGGGTCAGTATGTCTGTGGATTAGACAGGTAGCGTAGTCAGGCACACACACACACAATATGACTGTGGATTAGACACACAGAGGAGTGAGGGTCAGTACGTCTGTAGATTAGACACACAGAGGAGTGAGGGTCAGTATGACTGTGGATTAGACACACAGAGGAGTGAGGGTCAGTACGACTGTGGATTAGACACATAGAGGAGTGAGGGTCAGTATGACTGTGGATTAGACACATAGACGAGTGAGGGTCAGTATGACTGGATTAGACACATTTAGGAGTGAGGGTCAGTACACTGTGTATTAGACACATAGAGGAATGAGGGTCAGTATGTCTGTGAATTAGACACAGAGGAGTGAGGGTAAGTACGACTGTGGATTAGACACACAGGAGTGAGGGTAAGTACGACTGTGGATTAGACACATAGAGGAATGAGGGTCAGTATGACTGGATTAGACACATTTAGGAGTGAGGGTCAGTACACTGTGTATTAGACACATAGAGGAATGAGGGTCAGTATGTCTGTGAATTAGACACAGAGGAGTGAGGGTAAGTACGACTGTGGATTAGACACACAGGAGTGAGGGTAAGTACGACTGTGGATTAGACACATAGAGGAATGAGGGTCAGTACGACTGTGGATTAGACACATAGAGGAGTGAGGGTCAGTATGGCTGTGGATTAGACACATAGAGGAGTGAGGGTCAGTATGACTGTGGATTAGACACATAGAGGACTGAGAGTCAGTACGGCTGTGGATTAGACACATAGAGGAGTGAGGGTCAGTATGACTGTGGATTAGACACATGGAGGACTGAGGGTCAGTACGACTGTGGATTAGACACAGAGGAGTGAGGGTCAGTATGACTGTGGATTAGACACACAGAGGAGTGAGGGTCAGTATGACTGTGGATTAGACATATAGAGGAGTGAGGGTCAGTATGACTGTGGATTAGACACATAGAGAAGTCAGAGTCAGTACGACTGTGGATTCGACACACAGAGGAGTGAGGGTCAGTACGGCTGTGGATTAGACACACAGAGGAGTGAGGGTCAGTACGTCTGTGGATTAGACATAGAGAGGAGTGAGGGTCAGTACGACTGTGGATTAGACACATAGAGGAGTGAGGGTCAGTATGGCTGTGGATTAGACACATAGAGGAGTGAGGGTCAGTATGACTGTGGATTAGACACATGGAGGACTGAGGGTCAGTACGACTGTGGATTAGACACAGAGGAGTGAGGGTCAGTATGACTGTGGATTAGACACACAGAGGAGTGAGGGTCAGTATGACTGTGGATTAGACATATAGAGGAGTGAGGGTCAGTATGACTGTGGATTAGACATATAGAGGAGTGAGGGTCAGTATGACTGTGGATTAGACATATAGAGAAGTGAGGGTCAGTATGACTGTGGATTAGACATATAGAGGAGTGAGGGTCAGTATGACTGTGGATTAGACATATAGAGTAGTGAGGGTCAGTATGACTGTGGATTAGACATATAGAGTAGTGAGGGTCAGTATGACTGTGGATTAGACACATAGAGTAGTGAGGGTCAGTATGACTGTGGATTAGACATATAGAGGAGTGAGGGTCAGTATGACTGTGGATTAGACATATAGAGGAGTGAGGGTCAGTATGACTGTGGATTAGACAGAGAGAGGAGTGAAAGTCAGTATGACTGTGGATTAGACACGTAGAGAAGTGAGGGTCAGTATGACTGTGGATTAGACATATAGAGTAGTGAGGGTCAGTATGACTGTGGATTAGACATATAGAGGAGTGAGGGTCAGTATGACTGTGGATTAGACATATAGAGGAGTGAGGGTCAGTATGACTGTGGATTAGACATATAGAGTAGTGAGGGTCAGTATGACTGTGGATTAGACATATAGAGGAGTGAGGGTCAGTATGACTGTGGATTAGACATATAGAGGAGTGAGGGTCAGTATGACTGTGGATTAAACATAGAGAGGAGTGAGGGTCAGTATGACTGTGGATTAGACATATAGAGGAGTGAGGGTCAGTATGACTGTGGATTAGACATATAGACGAGTGAGGGCAAGTATGACTGTGGATTCGACACATAGAGGAGTGAGGTTCAGTACTTCTGTGGATTAGACATATAGAGGAGTGAGGTTCAGTACTTCTGTGGATTAGACACGTAGACGAGTGAGGGTCAGTATGGCTGTGGATTAGACACATAGAGAGAAGTGAGGGTCAGTATGACTGTGGATAAGACATATAGAGGAGTGAGGGTCAGTATGACTGTGGATTAGACATATAGAGGAGTGAGGGTCAGTCCGGCTGTCTATTAGACACACAGAGGAGTGAGGGTCAGTCCGGCTGTGGATGAGACACGTAGACGAGTGATGGCAAGTATGACTGTGGATTCGACACGTAGAGGAGTGAGGGTCAGTATGACTGTGGATTAGACATAGAGAGGAGTGGGGGTCAGTATGACTGTGGATTAGACATATAGAGGAGTGAGGTTCAGTACTTCTGTGGATTAGACACGTAGACGAGTGAGGGTCAGTATGGCTGTGGATTAGACACATAGAGGAGTGAGGGTCAGTATGACTGTGGATTAGACATAGAGAGGAGTGGGGGTCAGTATGACTGTGGATTAGACATATAGAGGAGTGAGGGTCAGTATGACTGTGGATTAGACATAGAGAGGAGTGAGGGTCAGTATGACTGTGGATTAGACATATAGAGGAGTGAGGGTCAGTATGACTGTGGATTAGACATATAGAGGAGTGAGGGTCAGTATGACTGTGGATTAGACATAGAGAGGAGTGACAGTCACAACACACACTAACACACCACCACCATGTCAGTGTTGAGAATGATCCACCACAGACCTGCTCTGTGGTGGTCCTGTGGGGGTCCTGACCATTAAAGAACAGGTTAATAGAGTATACAGAGAAACAGATGGACTACAGTCTGGACCTGTACACCTACAAGGTCAGTGGAGGTGATAAGATAGACACTGGGTGTGGCACCTGTCCATACGTGATAAATATTAGTTGGATGTATGGGGGAAATCTATATATGGACATACCTGAGTTTCCGTATGGACTGAGCCACTTCCTCCTAAAGCATCAGTACTACAGTACAGTGAGATCAAGGATCGCCTTCACTCCTATTCATCACACCTCACTGTCTGACTGGAACATGCAGGCCAGCGCTCGTATTACAGAGGCATCCCCACTCTGAAATCTCATCTGGTCAGTGACCATGAGAACTCTAGGGCTGAATTTACTTCCTGTGTTCCACAATTAGCCCCAAACAGAGCTAACTGTCTCTCTTTACTCTTACCGAGCTAACGGCTGCCCTCTGGTCCGGCTTGACACAGAGGCTTTCCTGTTACCTCCCTGACCAGCTGCTTACCTGCCCAGCCTATCACAGATGAAGGACTAACCAGGTTTTCCTGCAGCAGACTAATGTTTCCGGACTGTTGGTCCACAGTTAGTTCTTCATTAACTTCATCGTCACCACTATGACTAGATCAGCAGGATTAGATACTCAGCTGATGTATTTCCTAGGTTTGACCGGAGGAGGAGGATGTGTGAGTCTGGTTCCTCACAGGGTTTCATCCTTCTACTTGAGGGAGTGTTTCTTGCCGCTGTTGCCTTCGGCTTGCTCCCCGAGGGCTTCCGTCTTTTCTCTCCTTAATGAATTAGTACGGCTGAGTTTCTGTAAAGCTGCTTTGAGAAAACATCAGTTCTAAAAAGTGCTATAGAAATAAATTTGATTTGAGCTTCTATGTTCAGAACGCTCTCCATTAACCCCATTAACAAGAGAACTGGATTATACACACATCTTAACTCCACAAAACCTCCTAAAAACCAACTTCTCCTAAATTTACAGCAACAGAGAGTGTCACTTCTGTAACTTCTGTTTTAACCCCTAAGAGCCCAGACCTGTTTCCCCTTAAGGGAAATTAATGAGGGGTCAGTTACAAGATCATTAAAGATCAGTCTTATTGAGATAAAGAGGTCACATGACGTCTTCTGTAAGTATTATAGAGTCATAGCACTGGTAGCATATGTCACAACAACAACAATTTCATAACTGGTATTCCATCATGGTGTTCTAGAAATGGCGTCAGAATGGATATATATGTAATATAGAATATGGGTATATGTAATATAGAATATGGGTATGTGTTATATAGAATATGGGTATGTGTAATATAGAATATAGGTATATGTAATATAGAATATGGGTATATGTAATATAGAATATGGGTATATATAATATAGAATATGGGTATATGTAATATAGTATATGGGTATATGTAATATAGAATATGGGTATATGTGATATGGAATATGGGTATGTGTAATATAGATTATGGGTGTATGTAATATAGAATATGGGTATATGTAATATAGAATATGGGTATATGTAATGTATATGGGTATATGTAATATAGAATATGGGTATATGTGATATGGAATATAGGTATATGTAATATAGAATATGGGTATATGTAATATAGAATATGGGTATATATAATATAGAATATGGGTATATGTAATATAGAATACGGGTATATGTAATGTATATGGGTATATGTCATGTATATGGGTATATGTAATATAGAATATGGGTATATGTGATATAGAATATGGGTATATGTAATGTATATGGGAATATGTAATATAGAATATAGGTATATGTGATATGGAATATAGGTATATGTAATATAGTATATGGGTATTTGTAATATAGAATATAGGTATATGTAATATAGAATATGGGTATATGTAATATGGAATATGGGTATGTGTAATATAGATTATGGGTGTATGTAATGTATATGGGTGTATCTAATATAGAATTTGGGTATATGTAATATAGAATATAGGTGTATGTGATATAGGATATGGGTATATGTAATATAGAATATGGGTGTATGTTATATAGAATATGGGTATATGTAATATAGGATATGGGTATATGTAATATAGAATATGGGTGTATGTTATATAGAATATGGGTATATGTAATATAGAATATGGGTATGTGTAATATAGTATATGGGTATATGTAATATAGAATATGGGTATATGTAATATAGAATATGGGTATGTGTAATATAGTATATGGGTATATGTAATATAGAATATGGTATATGTAATATAGATATGGGTATATGTAATATAGAGGGGGATGTACTGTGACCTAAGGCAGTGGAGCGCAGGAGGATTGTGGGTAATGGCTGGTACCCCATGGGACGTGCGAGGTGTAAATGACATGCAGTTTGGTCTCTCCCTCTCTCACCGTCAGAGCGGCGCACACACGAGCTTTCAATTCCCTTCACCGTCATCACACACTCCACCGAGACAGCACTCCACACACGCATGGGAGCTGCAGGTTAATAGAGATCCGACCTGCGCGGGGTGGTGTGGGTTTGGTGTGTGTGTGGGGGTGGAGTTGTATGTCTGGGTTGTGTGTGTAAAACTCTAGTGTTTAAAATTCGGGAATCAGAGTTTCAGTAACAACAATAATTCTGTTACAGTCGTATACGTTACTGCGCAACTTCAGGCATACCCACCGCACAGAACACGTATATACACCAACCACCAGCTGAGATCTCTATAGACATACACAGGCAGCAGGACAGAGCTCAATACAGCACTATCAGAGGATGCCCATCAAGTTCGTTCATCAGCCCAAGTTAAATTTATATATATATAGTTTTGTACAGGTGTCAATGCAACTTTACAGGATATCCAGCTCCAAGCCCCCAGTGAGCAAGCCAAGGCCGACAGGGGCAGGGAAAAACTCCCTCGGAGTAAGAGGAAGAACCTCGAGAGGAACCAAGACTCTAAAGGGGAACCCATTCTCTTCAGGTCGAGCCCGGATGGCAACAAACTCAAAAATGTCATCAATGTTTAAAATCTAAATCGGTGAGGCCAATCAGTCTCTGAGTAGAGAGGTTTTGAGCCATGTTGTGCCATTTGTGATTTTACCCACAGGGGAATCTGGTCCGCATTTAACCCATCTGTGAAGCGAAACACACACACACTAGTGAACATACACTAGGGGGCAGTGCGCACACTTGCCCAGAGTAGTGGGCAGCCCTATCCACGGCACCCAGGGAGCAGTTGGGGGTTAGGTGTCTTGCTCAGGGGCACCTCAGTCGTTACTGTCAGTTCAGGGAATCAAACCGGCGACGCTCCAGTCACAAGGCTGGACCCCTAACCTCCAGCCCACGACTGCCCTGTGCTGGAGCTCCCCCAGTCGACTGGAAACATCTAGAACCATAAAGATAGAACGTGCCAATAGACCTCTCTCACAGTCACTGTGTCGTCACATCTGGCTGTGAACAGTAGCGACATACACACACACTAGGGCGCAGTTACCCCATCTGCCTGGAGCGGTGGGCAGCCCTATCCATGGAGCCCGGGGAGCAGTCGGGGGTAGGTGACTTGCTCAAGCGGGCTTCGGTTGTTACTGATGGTTCAGGGAATCGAAACCCTCAGGCCCTCGGCAACCCTCAGGTCACAAGGCTGGTCCCCAACCTCCTGCCCCCAACTTTCCTATGGCCCACATGTGACACAGGACGAATTTGTCTGCTACCAAAGCTCCACAGAGAGCTCAGTAATCGGAGGACACTGCAAGAGACGTTTGCTCTGCACCTCTGATGGGAAACAACACTGGAAAGACGCGCCCGGGTCCGTATCACACCCCACAAAAAATCCGAGTCTGATCCGTGAGGAATCCGCTTGTGACAGGCTTTGCAAAGCAGAGAAGGAGCTGAGCTTAACGGATGGACTGAAGAAACGATGCACATCAGCCTGGCTTTCCTGGACTCTCACCACATTTAGACCATGTAAACATTAGCAGTGTTAGCGCTAGCGCCCTGCTCACATTTCAAGCTAACTACTCCCGAAGCCGTGGTGCTGTGGGGCTTGTTTCTCAAGGGCTTTAGGCAAGGCTTGCTGATGTCCAGGCTGGGACACTAGCTAATTAAAGTTTATCTCCGAGTTGATCATTTGAAATCACCCATATGCGCGAATCCGTCCACCGCCTAGTCCTGCGTCCACTCTCCTGTTCAGCTTAACTCATGCTTTGGATTGGGTGCCTTGTTAAAAGTGACACATGACTAGCGGAGCTGTTTAGCTGGAGTGAAACTGATGGAGTAGAACTCTGGGGAGTCTGTCTGGTTGTCTTATTGGTGGATTCAGGAACGCGCAGCTTCATGGTGTGATTTGTGTGGTTGCTGTAACTCCAGGTAACACCACTACCCGTCAGGGAGCCACCACCACACGTGGAAGACTGGGGTTCTAATCCCGGTCTGGGTTACTACGCTGCACTACACCAATAAGAGTCCTGGGGCCAGACTCTTAACACTGCATTGGCCTACCTGTAATATGAGTAACCCTGTAAGTCGCTCTGGATAAGAGCGTCAGCTATATGCCCCAAATGTAAACGATTTACTCCTCCGCATCAATGTGACAGCTCTACATTAAATGGCCAAAAGTATGTGGACCCCCTATTAGTTAGACTGGCATTCAGAAGTTTGCTTATCTGGCTAATGAGCTCAGTGAGGCCGGCCTAGCGAAGGGCACACACGCTCCCACTGAAATATCTACCGCTGAAATGGAACGAGTGACTGAAAGGAAAAGGAGCAAGCTCAATGCGAAGTGCGTGTGCATTCAAATGAGCCTGTTGTGACTGACAGACACTGCCTGTCTGGCTGTGTCTCAGTGAAGCGAGCAAAGGGCAGCAGACCTGCATGCAGAGTTCAGCCCTCTTCCCCTCACTGAACCCCGCGCGCTCCGCTTCCATTTCTACATCCAAGCTGAAAATTGATTCTTTGGAACGCCAGCATGAATTAATCAGAGCCTACCTTTATCAGGAGATAGCGTAGCGCAGCAGCGGGTACACTCTTTAAAAATGCAGAGAGGAGCCTGTGAAATAAAGCCCTGTGCACTTAACACAGCGGGGCAAACAGGCTGGGGGGTGTTGGGGGGATTTAGACACTCCCCGTGTCTTTAACCCCTCGACGTCTGTAGGCAATATGGCAGTTATTTCCTGTTTTTGCTGTTAAATACGTGTTTTAATTCATAACACGACTGCAAAATGAACCACACAGTTATGTAATAAGTTCAGTTGCTTTACGTTTTGCAGCAGCAGGTCTGAGTCGGCACTCTGTCAGTTTGTCTGGAAGTGAATTCCAATCATAGCGGAATATCTCCGAATACAAACACACATCCTCTCGAGGTTTCTTCCTCGCCACTGTTGCCTCTGGCCTGCTCAAGGGAGGCTTGGACCCGGTCCCCCGATCTCCTTTTCCTACGTCTGTACATTAACTCTGTGTTTTTCTTTTCCTTCACAACAAACTGATTTTCTGTGAAGCTGCTTTGAGACAACGCTATACAAATGATTGACTGACTGATCGATTGATCGATTGATTGATTGATTGATTGATGTGGTGGGGTTTGAAGTTTTAGGCCTGGCACCTTGCACATACTCTCTCCAATTAGCTACTTCCAATCCACCGTACGTTTAGAATGGGGTGGCTAGGAAAGACCCAGGCCTGATGAAACACCCTGTAGGGCTCATGGTCTCAGAATGAGATATCCAACAAGAAGGACAGTGTCACGCCTCTGGGTCCCCCTCACGCCGCCCATCTCCCGGACTCCACTTCCCAGAGCGCACTATCCGATGATGTCACACTCACATGTCCCCAGTCGACCAGTCTAGCTCGCCCGAGTGCTGATTTGTGCGTCCACTCTCTGGGTTCAGCTCAACTCTTGCTTTGTATCGGATGCCTTGCTGAAAGTGACACATGACTAGCGGAGCTGTTCAGCTGGAGCTGAGCATGTTTAAACCTGATGGAGTGAACCTCTGGTGAGTCTGTCTGGGTGTCTTATTGGTGGATTTAGGAATGGGCAGTTTTATGCTGTGACTAACCCAGAAGTGTGAGAAAGGTCTACGTGGCCAAAAGTATGAGGACACTCACTCTAATTAGTTGGACTGGCATTATGAAGTTTAGTTATCTGGCTAATGAGCTCAGTGAGGCCAGCCTAGCCGGTCACCCTGACTTCGCCGATCTCCCGGACTCCGCTTCCCAGAGTGCACAATTCGATGACGTCACACTCACATCACACATCCCTTTTATACACCCCTCACACCCACATTCCAAACCTAGTTTGCAATTCCGAGCGTTTCTCGGTTGCCTTTATCTTTCCTATCTATCTATCTATCTATCTATCTATCTATCTATCTATCTATCTATCTATCTATCTATCTATCTATCCATCCATCCATCCATCTCGCTATCTATCCATCCATCCATCCATCCATCCAGCCATCCATCCATCCATCTATCCATCCATCTATCCATCCATCCATCCATCCATCCATCCATCCATCTATCTATCTATCCATCCACCTATCCATCTAAATATCTATCCATCCATCCATCTATCCATCCATCCATCTCTCTATCCATCCATCCATCCATCCATCCATCCATCCATCCATCTATCCATCCATCCATCCATCCATCCATCCATCCATCTATCCATCCATCCATCCATCCA
>JAMWET010001264.1:75000-82500 GCA_024036415.1 Prochilodus magdalenae | reverse complement strand
CTTCCCAAGGAACCCAACTGTCAGTCGTACATGGTTGATGTTCATCTTTAAACCAGGCTGAAGTTGCTTCTTATGCAACAGCTTCTTAATCCAATGTTCCCATTCCACCTTAAATGCTGCATCTTATACAGGCTCCAGAATGTAACTGTGTCACCATTTAAGGTGGAACATAAACATTCCCAAAACAAGCTGGCAAACTTCAGCTCCCACATCTTTACCAGGATTCCAGACAGCTATAATCCTGCAGCCTGCACATTTCACTCCGGGCAGTTTCCCAAACTCTTGGACACTATGGAGCAGCTCCGCTCAGCGTTTGACCCGGAAGAGACTGAGGAGAGTAGCACCTCCACCTTTATTAGCATCACAACACAACCCCAACAGCAGACTGTGAGTAGTAGCTATGCTGTGTGATTGTATCCGTGTTTGAAGCAGACCATCTTACACTGAGAGTTTCATAGTGAGAAACAACTTAACCTACTGTGTGTTGGTGTCCAGATGGAAAGCCAGTAGCTGGTACAGGTAACGTTAGCTACTAGCGTTAGCACCGAGTAACTAGCATAGCTGACTGAATAAAATGAGGGTGGGGCTTATTTACATAGAGGCTCGTTTTATTTAGTCTGTTTCTACATGTTGCTTCTGTGTGATCGTTGTGGGCGGGGTTTCACTGTAAACCAGCCAATCAGGGCAAAGCTCATCTAAATATGCATGAGTTCATCAAAAAAGGGAAAACAGCTCGTTTCATTCCAAGACCAGAAGATACAGGGTGTAATCATAGGGCGTTGTACAGCCATGCTTTCCTCCAAGACCTGGTTTGACTGCCGGACATTCCCTCATTGGCTCTCTCCAGGCTTTTTCTTCTGGTCCTGATGTGAGTCTTACACAAATCACTGACCGTCCTCCCTCCTTCCTGGCCCAGCCTCTCTTCTGTAATCCCTGCCCTAACTCCAACACTACTTCATAAAGATTAGCTCTTTCTAGGACACTTTCTTGGCTAATTGCTTTGATTAGCAACCTCCAGATCAGCTGAATTAAATTACATTTATCCTTCAGTGTTAAGCCAAGCCCATGGCTCCCAGGGATCGCTCCTAAATTGCAATTACCGACTGCCCCGGGGCACTGCCGAATAAGGCATAACGCCAGATCTGTCCAAATCACTATCCAGTGGACTGATTGTTGTAGAATGCCTTGAATGGATGTGACTGTGGAACTGGAGCCGGTCATTTTAACTGCCATGACTAATGTATGTATGGGTGGTGGTATGGATATATGGCTGTTTGACAACATGTCTTTTGGTCAGATGCAGTCTCCAGTGCTAAGCCTCTGATACCCACCCAAGGGACCATACCAGACACTTAGCTCTGAGCTCCACGTCCGGGTGTGGAGGACTAATGGCTAGGTTCTGCAAGTCAATGCAGTGACCAAACAAGCGAGGCATTAACAGATGCAGGCATGCTGTGGGCTAAAAATACTCTTCACCCTACACTACCAGCGATATCATAGGTCCCCAAGTTTGCTACCACACTGGTCTGCATTACTGTTGCACTGATTACGCTGGGTTTCATGTTGGCAGTGAATGGGCTTGTGGAGCACCAGTATGGGGCTCATGTGTTAGCCATTTCTCTATCCTATAAAGTTTTCCAAACACTTGATAATGTTTTTAATATTAGCTTTTAGCTGACATTCATGTACACTTCATAATAAGGCCAAACAAAACAGGTCAGTAGCCTTCCGGAAACTTCTCTGAGGTGTCCATGTTTTTAGTGTGATAACCACATGACCACCTCAAGCTTAAAGCGACTAGTCTGTGAAACCCTAGTCGGATGACAATGTCTCCATCCGCCGGGAAGGAATGGTTTAATGAATAAGCCAGTGAGGTAAATTCTATGTTATGGCTTTCACAGTCACCTGATCTCAAGCCAGTTGAACATTTCTGGGAGATTTTGGGCTGACAGCGCCATCAAAACCATGTTCTATCCCTCTAGAATCCCTCCAGTTCAGTTCCAGAGTAGTTCAGCAGATCTGCTGACAATGTGCACCGAAGCTGTTCTAGCAGCATGTGGAGGCCCAACACCTTATGTTGTTTTTTCCACTTCAGAAAATGATATCTCTGCAATGGACCACTTCACATCTAACCATGGCATCACTTATCGTGTAGGAAAAAATACATTGTTGCAATTTCCCTTTTTAATAAAGCTATTGTTTATTGAATTTTTAGCAATGTTAAAAAGACGTTGGTTGACCTCATTGGTTCCCAAAAGTGTGGGTTTCTGACATATAGTGTAGGAATTATGGTAAAAATGAGTTCCTGGTTTGGCAACAGTGCATGAACACCCCACCACACCCCGAGTCACAATTTCTAGGACTCTGAGGACTTTAAAACATGCGTTCCCGCGATCAGGTGAACTTTAACTTACAACATGTGCTGAGAAGACGACTTGACCTTTAGTGGTGTAGCCATTGTCAATGGCTGTTTCTAGTTGATCTGTGATCTACATGCCTTAACTTGTTATGGACCAACGTTACTTATCCAGCATGTGCATTACGGAATCAAAACAAGGCTTCCTCAAGAATCAGGTGAGAACGATCCCTGTGCCCTGGCATACTAATAATTCCGACTTCACAAGTGGGAAGCAGGATCTTCCGAGTGGCAGCATTAGTGGCAAACCTTTAATCTCGGTCAGATCCTAGACTGGACTACCTCCAGATCAAATACATGGAGCAAAACCATCAACGCACTTGACCATTTCTACCAGACCACAACCTAACCAGCTAATCAGCTGAATCAGAAACTTGGGAAAACAACCTGGAAGCTCACACAGCTGGAGTCGGACACCGCACGCAGGTCAATGGTGAACTGCAAAGTTTCTCTCTTATTTACATCTCTCATTCAGAAACAGCCGCACCAGCTCATGCTCCCAGCTGCCTGTTGGCTCGGATTCGGTGCCGGTGCAACGCACCCTCTGCAAATGAATTGCTTTTGCCTCAAAGTCATCTGGGCAATAAATGGGGCAGACCGAAGCGAGCGAGAGGATAAGAAAGACTTACAGGAAAGTAGAGAAGGAGTGCTCCAAACAAGATGGCCTCCAGCAGGACCAGGCCTGAAGCTCGGATGCTCTAAAAGGAAAGGAAAACGGACAATTAATTGTAGGCATGATGGGCTGTAGGAAGGGCATCGGGTAAATCACGGTAAATAACAGCAACATTATTAAATAACCAGATTAAATTAAGGTTTGCTGACTGTGCTACAGTGCTGAAGCCGGGTAGTCGATTCAGATAAGTAAAGCTTGTATTCAGGGAACATATCGTCCCTGTCCAAAGAAAAACATGTATCTCCATTTCTGCTGATTTTTACCTGTATGCCTCATATGATCACACGAGCTGCTATTTACACTGTGTGGAAACTTCATGAAGAACAGACGGCACCACTCTACAATAAGGCTACCTTCATACAGAGTTCAAAATGGTTTAAAAAGAGCGTATTAATGGTCAATAATTAGGTTATAAACACCTTAAAATAATAAGCTGTTACAACACATTAATAACTCGGGCAACAATGACGTGTTGGTAGTGTAACACTGAACATGCATACTTTTATACCATTAAAGATCAGATTTTGATGTTTACTTTTCATCTTTTCCATCACTCTGCATAAACCCTGTTGGCTTCAATACATATTCACCACATTGGGGGGCGGGCTCATTTTTGCCAGTTGTATTAATCTGTTATAACCTCTTATTAATATTTGTAAAGTGTTTATAACCTAACTTATAACCAATAACAACATATTTGTAAACCGTTTATAAATCACTATGGTGATTTATATAAGGTAGCCTTATTCTGAAGTGGTGCCGAACAGACCAACAGAAATGGCCCAAAACTGCTTGGAAAGACGTCTGGTTCCATTGACTTCCATTTAAGTTAAATGAGGTTTTTGGCCTCTCCTGTAAAGTTGCCGTTTTGGAGATACCTGTTTTTCTTTGGATAGCGACGATAACCATAAACTGCAGGACAAACTCACAAACCAATATAACATCTCACTATATTGAAGATATTTCTACAATATTTGAATCTTTTTCAGTCATTTGCCTTTTGCTAGGCTACAGCTAACTGACTATAGCTAACAAGGCTAAAGGAAACCAACAAGTCAACCAGCTGAGTAAAGTTAAAATCAACCTGCTTGTTAAGATGTCACATATCAGAGAGTCAAACTCTTTACTGCACTGAGGCTCTTTCTTTTTCAGGATGCTGCAGTTCTCTGTTGTTTGAATAAATCCCAACCCAAAAACCCACTCAGTTATCATTCTACTGGTTTCCCTGTGAGGACTAAGAGAAGGGGATTGACAGCAGTTGATAAGGAGCGTCACAGTTCTTACTTCAATGAAGCAAACAAAGGTACCTGTGGGCTCCAGTGCAAGCTAGCTAGCTGAGCTAACTAGCCTGGCTAATGTTAGCACCCACTGGAAAACACAAACAGTACCTTTGCAGATACTCTTCATGTAGTCCAAGTGTTTTATATGGTGTTTCTCAGTAAGTGTCCATGTCTTCATGTTTTGGTTGTAAGTAGGGTTGCCACCCATCCCGTAAAATATGGAATCGCCTATTATTTGGCAGTTAAATGTTGGTTTAATTTGCGGACATTTACGAAAATACGGAACAAATCGCATCCTGTATTTCCGTAAATGTCCGTAAATTTGTTCTGTATTTCCGTAAATATCCGATATACACGTGTCCGGTATACATTCATGTGTGTCACACACACATGAATGGTCACAATCTACTCCACCACCCCATCCCCTGGACTCAAATACGGGACAGGCTTTGTTACAGATTACCATAAATATCTGATAAATATGTGTTTCACCGGAATCAGCTTAAATACATGACACGATTTCGAACACGTGACTCAAACATGACTACGCCGTGCTTTATTTTCATTTCTGAAAGGAGGTAACCCTAGTTGTAAGGCTTGTAAGCCAGATAAGGACAGACCCAGATGAACCCAGATAGCACATATATATGTCAGCCCACTGACTTGTTCATGTCGGCACCCTGCTGACTGTTTTATCCCCCCCAGATTATTGTCCTTTCCATTACATTTACATTTATGACATTTAGTTGACGCTCTTATCCAGAGCGACTTACAAGGGTAATCATATTACAGGTAGGCCAATGGTAGGTAGGTGTCACATCTCAGGCTGCTGTTGCCCCTCCCTGCCCACAGAGGTCGCCCTCACCTGAGTTCTAGTCCTGGGTTTCCCACCTGATTGCAATCAGAGGCCATTTTGCCATTATGTTTAAAACCTCCATGTTGGCCTTTGTTCAGTGTGAAGTCTTGTTTGGTGTTTCCTACAATTCTGAACCGTTCCTTTGTATGTATTGCGTTTCCTGGTTTTGTACCCCTGCTTCGTTTATGGTTTTCGGCTTTGGTATCTCGGTTTTTGGCTGCATTCTTGTTTGTTTATCATTGGACGGATTTTCTGATATCGAACCTGGACTGTTTTTGGACTTTGAATATTTGCCTATTAAACCTGCACTTGACTCTTTACCTCGGTTGTGGATCCGTTCTGTGACAGTAGGCTCCCAGGTGGGTAGTGGTGTTATCCACTAATCTCACCAACCACAAAACCATTAGTGAGCCAACACTGGTCTGCTATCCTTTAGCTATCAGGGAAACCCAGAGACAACTATAGGGTTATCCACAATGGGCCAGTTAGCACTGCTGGGTGCTAACGTTAGCTAAGTAAGCAAGAAATGCCAAATGTAAGGGTGTTGTCGCAGGATGTGTCCACTTATTTTAACTTATATAATCCACGTAGCATTTACTTCTGTCTTTACTCTGAAAGGCTACATGTGGTTTGCTCCATCGGTCATCATTCAGGATGGCCTGATTGTCTAAATAACTGGTAGACTACTTAATGACTGATTAAATACTGATACTCCTAAACTACTGAAGGTGTTCCGGCTTCAGTGCTGTAACTTGTTTGATGGTTAAAGATGATTTGCAGTGGAACATCTCTCCTGCGCCGATGAGAACCGTACTCCGGTTCCTCTACTGACCAGCTGCCTCGGGATCACCGTGGGTGAAAGGCCCTTATTAAAAACGTGATCTGCCAGCGAACGCACGACTCCTTTCACAACGTCATTAAGAAAGAAAGACGAAGAGGACAATCTACATAGAAGCGAGGCACGGGCATCTGCCTGCACATCACTGTGTTCCCCCTGCACTGCTCCTAATGCACTCCTAATGCAGCTCAAACATTAGAGCTGAATCACTTCTACGCCCCACAGGCTAATGCCTTCTCTGTGAATAGAGCGTTCTGTGCCAAGTGCTTTCCTCTCTCTTTTATGCAAGAGCTCCTGAATAATATGATTGAGCAGAAGCAACTGCAGGGCACACAACGGTGGACGTGAATAGATTTCCACGTCGCTATCCGTGTTCCAATATCCACGAGAAAATGGCATCAGAAATAACCAGCCAGCACTAGACTCGGGATCACGGCTGAGGACTCAGACGCGCTTCCTGGCGAGCGTAAAGCCTCTGCTCGTGTATTAGTACGAGGAATGTAAATGAGAGTATATTTATTTCAGGGGTAACAGGTGTCGAAGACCTCCCAGACGCTCCGCAATCAAGCGGCCGATAGGAGCTCTGACAGCAAGGGCTGAAACGGAAACAGAACGTCCAATCCGAAACCTGTCCACTCCAGTTAGGCTTCATACTACGTCCCCCGAGATCTTTCTCAGATGCCGCCTGAAAGCGCACTGCGCGCTGAAGGAATTAGAATGCTGCTAGCACCAGCAAAACACACAGCACTCGAATATTGATGGCCTAATTGGAAATGTCAGCTGTGGGATATTTGAGTTTATGCACAGCCTCTCCAAATATAAGGCCCTATAGCTCACCAGCAGCAGCAGGTGAGTAGTTTCCACCGGGGAGCACCTTTCACAAGCTGCCACCTAGCTAAACGCTACACTGCAAGATTCACTAGATTGGATGCCCTTCACACAGGCTTCTATACACACTCGCCATCAAAAGGGCAGCTGCACAAACAGCTGCACCCAGAAGGAACCAACCCACAGGAATGAAACTTGGTGGGAGGGTCTGACATCGTGAGACATGCCAATGATTCAAGTTTCACACTCGGCTTCGCATGTGACCAAAGCAAGGATGGGTCTTATCGCCGTACCTGTACCCAACAGCCATGAATACGGACATTTAGTGTCACTGTAAGACTGCATGCATGCATGACCGTTACCACGACTGTCCTTAACACCACGTCAATGTCACCAAAGACTGCAGTGGTGTCGTACCAGACTGTCATGGAGTGACTCAGAATGACAGCCAGTCATCTTCAGTGAGAAGACCTTCTTTAGTCTTGGTGGAGACGCCCAACGAATCCATGTGTGGAGGCACCGTGGTCAGCACCAAGACGAACGGTTTGTTGTCACACATCCAAATGACCTGGTGTCCCTCCACCTCCACCCCTACCGCACCATCTGCAG
>JAMWET010001264.1:0-70000 GCA_024036415.1 Prochilodus magdalenae | reverse complement strand
GTGTGTTTTGACGTTTCTCTGTTGGCTAAGGTGCATACACATCCACCGAGATACAGGCTGAGAGTTTTGCTGCCTGTGGCTCAGATGCTTCTCAGGTTGGCCGTTCGAGTTATGCTATAGCGCAGCGTTTATGAAGTCTTGACCAGCCGGTTGTGCGACAGCGTAGGAACTGTGGAGCTGTGTGTGTTTGTTACGTATCTCATTACTTCTGTAAAGTGTCTGATTGTACAGAATCCTTGAGCTCAGGAAAGGCACTGTGTAAATAAAAAGTTGCAATGAAGATGATGATGACGACGACACAACATTCAGAAATACATATGAGCTTTCCACCAGGCTGAGAATCCGATGCAGATTGTAAGACGCTTATCAAAATCAATCACAATTGCAAATAACCCATTAATCTTCTGCTCAACCTTTTGGTAGAGAACATTTTGAGTCAATGTCTCTTGATGAGGAAGGTGGTGTACTTGATTGTGCTATCTCCACCAATCGGCACAGGTATGTTGGACTAAAACATCTACAAGAGGTCGATTAGTCTTTTAAGCAACAAGTACATCACTCCACACGTGTGTATTGTATCAGGTGGGATTTTGGAAGGTAAGTTTATTTTCTCAGCGTATTATAGTTTCAGGGGTTTTGATGAAACTATAAGAGACTATGAGGCAGATTGTAAGACGCTTGTTAAAACCACAACTGGAACTACCCCTTTAATTATCTGCTCAGCATTTTGGAAGAAGTCATTATATCTTAACAAAGTAGGTGCTGTACATAACCTGATCTGGTTTCATCAACCTTTTGGTAGAGCACACTTTATGTCAATAAATCTTAATGAAGAAGGTGGTGTACTTAACTTGATTGTGCCATCTCCACCAATCGGTAGAGGTATGGTAGGCTAAAAACAACCATGAGTCTTTTAATCGATTTGCTCTTACTGTTCACTTCCATTGAGGAGGAACGCCAACCATGAGTATTTTACTCCACACATGTGGATTGTATTTGGTGGTACAGATATTTAGATGAACCGAATTTTTTTATGCTAAGTGTGTTTATGCTAAGCTAACATACTCATAATAGACATGCTTAGTTATTATTTCCTGGAAAACATATCAAAATGGAAAACACTCAAAATATGTCTTTCGTTATGTGATCTAGGGAGGCAAAAATTTTTAGTGTCCAGTTACATTAGCTCAGAATCAATAGCTTAACATCCAGTTAGTTAGCTCAGTATCGGTCTTTACCTAGTTGTCTGTACCTTCTACTAGAGTCGCACATGTTCTGCAATAAACACATACACTGTCAAAAATAATAACTGCATCGAGTAGACCAGATATCCAAATCAATATTTAAGAAACCACAACTTTAATCACCCATTGTGGAGTTCCAGTCCGACTGTATCGTGACATTGCATTGGCTGAATGGGCTGCAGACTGTATTTCTTTCCCATGAGAGGGTTCTGGTGCGTTTTGGCTCATTTCCACCCCAGCCTATAACACCTCTGTCCTCTGAGTCGCTCCAGCTTTGCTTACCTTGTTCCTGCGGAAGTGGTAAACCACTACCATGCTGATGAAGTCCAGCAGCATGCAGATGCCCTGGAAGGACAACACAGCGATGCTCAGATAGCTGTCTCCGCGAGCCACACAGGGGGTGTCATCCTTGCAATAGGCACAGCCCTCCTGGCAAGGCAGACAGTGGGTGGGAGCATCTGCATCATATGGAAGGCCCTCGGGGTCCTGCGAGTTCCCAGTCTTACCTGTGTGAAGAGCCATGCAATGGTTTAGTCACAAAAACTAAGGAACCTCATGTGGTTCTCGTTCCACATAAGCAGTTTGGTTAATGACCTGCGTGTATGACTCAGTGCTGCAGACGTTTTGACATTTGCATGGTTTAACAGTCCTGCCAGGCAGTAACGGGGACCAACTTGGTTGGCTTGAATTATGCACCATTACAAAACAGTACAGCCTGGCCTACTTGGCTGATATATAAGGTTCCATGGGGTTATCGGCATTGGCGGGAATCCGGACGATAAAGCACCTAGTCTTTAACTGTGCTGTTAAAAACCACTTTTAGCAATGTGCCGCTATGTTAAGAGTTCTATGTCATAGAGTTCTGTCATCCAGCACATGTGCAACTCTTAAACATGAGGAAATTCATAAACGCCAAGGTCGTTTTGAATGATTTAGAGTGATGCCTCTTATCCTTCAAAGAGAGTGAGTGTGACCTTCCTCCTTTCCCTAATTTTTCATTATTCATTCATTCATTCATTCATTCATTCATTCATTCATTCATTCATTTATTTGTGCATTCATTCATTCATTCATTTCTTTGATTGTTTATTTATTTTTGTTTTGTTTGTACAATGTATAATTTTCTTCTTTTGGACTCTGAGGGCCTAGGGATATTCAGACATGGGGTTCAATGGGTGATGGGGGCGGGGCTTTAGGGTTTTATTGCTTTCAAATGTATCCCTTGTTAAAACCCATTTTAAAAAAGTTTAAAATAAATAAACATGAGGAAATTGTGATATCAGGCCCTATATCATCAAAAACGTAGCTAGATAAATAAGTAAACAAACTGCTATTTGTATACATACGCTAATAAATAAACCATAATAATAATGAATGGATAATAAATGAATAATGGATAAGGCATTGGAATACTTAGTAAGTTGTGGGAACATGATGATAGTTAAGTTGTAGATGTTCATTTGTGCTCACAATTTTGTAAGACATAGAAACATATTAGAAACTTAAGTCACCATGACTTAATAAAGTGTGGGAACAAGATAAACTATATAGATCATAGTGACTTTGAGGGTTGTTACCACTAATTTGTGAATATGTGACTTAATAAAGTGTGGGAACAAGATAAACTGTATAGGTCATAGTGACTTTGAGGGTTGTTACCACTAATTTGTGAATATGTGACTTAATAAAGTGTGGGAACAAGATAAACTGTATAGGTCATAGTGACTTTGAGGGTTGTTACCACTAATTTGTGAATATGTGACTTAATAAAGTGTGGGAACAAGATAAACTGTATAGGTCATAGTGACTTTGAGGGTTGTTACCACTAATTTGTGTATATGTGACTTAATAAAGTGTGGGAACAAGATAAACTGTATAGGTCATAGTGACTTTGAGGGTTGTTACCACTAATTTGTGAATATGTGACTTAATAAAGTGTGGGAACAAGATAAACTGTATAGGTCATAGTGACTTTGAGGGTTGTTACCACTAATTTGTGAATATGTGACTTAATATAGTGTGGGAACAAGATAGATGCTTTAATTCATTAGTGGCTGGTGAGTTGGTGTAGCTGAACATTACTTCTGCTTAGCATGTATGCACCAACATGGACCTCTATGTATATATACACTCATCATCAAAGGAATAGTCGCACAAATAGCTGCACCAGAAGGACAGGAATGAAACTTGGTGGGTGGGTTTGACATCTTGAGACACGCAAATGATTCAGGTATCACGCTCAGCTGCACGCTATCGCTGTATCTGACTGACCCAACAGCCACGATTTGGGACATTCAGTGAGCAGTGATGCCTCTATGAGTCATCCTGTTGGCAGACGGCTGCACCACGCAGGACTACATGCACACAGACTGTTACCACGACTGTCCTCAACACCACGTCACCGTCACCAAAGACTGCAGTGGTGTCATACCAGACTGTCATGGAGTGACTCAGAATGGCAGCGGGTCATCTTCAGTGACGAGTCCCGCTTTAGTCTTGGTGGAGACGCCCAACGAATCCGTGTGTGGAAGCACCGTGGTCAGCACCAAGATGAACGCTTCGCTGACACCCCTAGAAGACCTGGTGCCACTCCACTTCCACCCCTACCACACCATCTGCAGGGACTGTGTGAGGATGTTCAAGCTGTATGGGATGGATTATCACAGGACACCATTAGGAACCTCTACAGCTCCATACCGAGACGTCTGGCGTGTTGGGTTAGCCTTACTGAAAGAGACTACTTCTGTATGTGTAGCTCAATAAATATTGCCCATATCAGTCTATTTATTTTAAAGATGTTACTGTAGATATTCTTCATAATACAACACAATATCAGACTCTATAATAACATTAGTCAGTGAAGTTATTTCCGGTCCAGCCCTATTAATCAGAGATGGAATGCGTCCACAGTTCTCTGGACATGTCCTGTGCTGTCTGATTAGCTGGCCAGCCACACTGTTTGATGTGCTGGGCTCGGTGAGGGGGTGTGGACGCACCATCTGCGCTCGTGCTTTGATGCACCAGTGGGTTCCGCATCTCGCCCACATCTCACCTCATCCCCATCTACGTTCACACCTTCCATTCACAGGTCATCCAGCGGCTCTGATTGAGGGGATGTATCTAAGCCCTGTATCTAAAGACGTGCGGAGGACACCTGTTAAAGCAGGTGCCCAGTCCTTCAGTGTTCCTACACCCGCCGCAGCGCTGAGATGTGAGGTCAAGTACAGATGAAATCCATCTCTTTCGAGACGAGAGTCCGGTTCAGCAGGAATAAGGGTACCACCAGTCCAGTGAGCCAGAGAAGATCAGAAGCTGATAACCCACATGTACTTCAGACTTCAGCTACTGTATGATGCACCCGTCACCTGAACAAGCGGTCAGCCTCCAGTACGTAAGACAGGACGAAGCATTACTGGTGAAGTGCTATAGCAATCAGTCATCACCTAATGATAGAAATAAGGACCGAAATGATTTTAGACTCCATATGTAGTTCATAATCCCTATTAAATGCTTAAGCAAGTCTTGTGGTTACTATAGCAACCACAGGAATGAAAACTATGTGACTGGACGATTGTGACAGTGAGAAGTAAGCACTGATGAACTGACTGAAGTCTAGGATCAGTTGAAACAGAATCACAATGAAAGTCTTAAATATAAGACTTAAAACACTTGGCAAGTGTCCAAAAGTTTATGAACTGCATATCCAAGTCACATGGGACTTTCATTACCTACACTTACGTTTATTCAGTCAGCAGCTGCAGTCACCCAGCGCAAGCTCCACCAACAAACACGAGGAAATTGTGATTATAATATATATAATATCATCATAAATGATGTCGTTAAAAAAAATAATAATAAACAGCTATTTGTATACATACACTAATAAATAACAATAATAATAATAATACATGAATAATAGGTTAATAATTTATATTCTGTACCTTAAAACACTTAATAAATGCCAAAGAGTTTATGAACTGCATATCCAAGTCATATGAAAAGTGTATATTTTGGTTATATAATATTTATTAAAGGCTGCTGTGCACTTATGAAGCGGTTCTTAGAAGACATGTGCAGACAGCGTTATAATGAGGGTCATAAAGGCATTAAATAATCATTAAAATAACAAGTTAAAAAGGAATAATACAGAAAATTAAAATTATATATAATATATATCCTATTATTATTATTATTATTATTAAGACTCAAGGTTGCCTTTAGAAATGTAGGAAACTGAGCCATGTTTATTTGGAACAGAAACCGATACATACATACATACATACATACATACATACATACATATATATATATATATATATATATATATATATATATATATATATATATATATATATATATATATATATATATATAGATAGATAGATAGATAGATAGATAGATAGATAGATAGATAGATAGATACACACGTACATATATACACACATATATACACATATATAAAGCATAGAAAGTCAGAATTACATAAAATATATTCTATTATTATTCTATTATTTTATATGTATATATATATATATATGTATATACTTTTGTGTTAATAATTTATATTCTCTACATTATAACGCTTAATAAATGCCAAAGAGTTTATGAACTGCATATCCAAGTCATATGGAAAGTATATATGTTGGTTATATAATGTTTATTAAACGCTGCTGTGCACTTATGAAGCGGTTCTTAGAAGACATGTGCAGACAAAGTTATAATAAGGGTCATAAAGGCATTAAATAATCATTAAAATAACAAGTTAAAAACAATAATATAGAAAACTTATATATGTATATATATATATATATATATATATATGTATATATATATATATATATATATATATATATATATATATATGTATAGACATACATACATGTATATATATATACACATACATATATACTTGTATGTCTATACATATATACACACACATATATACATATATATACATACATATATACATACATATATATAAACAGGTATATATATAAAGCATAGAAAGTCAGAATTACATAAAATATATATATATATATATATATATATATATATATATATATATATATATATATATATATATATATATATATATATATCTATATATATATACTTTTGTGAACCATTATGATCTTAACTATGGTCTATCATTCCTAAGATGCTTTTAGGAAGCTCGGAAACCGGGCCATAGTTAGTTGGAACACTAAACAACGGAAATATGAAGCATGTAAATTTAGAATTATATATAATATACATTCTATTATTATTAATACTAGATTATTTTTATTAATGATTATTTTTAATTATTTTTGAGGAACAGTAAAACATGCAGGGTGAAAATACTGCAGGAGCAGATAAGACATATGTAACAGACATTTCTTAAGAATTTATTCAAGGACTTAATAAAATCTACAATAATGTTAGCTCCTGTTTTAGCATGAGTTCATTATTAATGGCTACATCACTTAAACATTTAGTAATGCTCATCTCGATCTCACGCAACATCGGTAGGGGGACCCTTATTGTAAAGTGTCAGAGTAGGACAGAAGGGGATGCTCTGGTACAGCTGCCAGGTCACCATCCTCAAGGGTCAACTAGAGGTCATAAACCCCCTGCCAGCACTTTGCAGTGGATGGTGATGAAGATACAACCAAGTACTCTGGGATTCAGTCCACTGCAAAACAGGCCTTCTAGTCCAACATCAGCATCTGACTTCACAAATACACTTTCCACTGAATGGCCACAAAGAGGGTCAAACTCCATATTAATGCCCATGGCTGTGGAATGGGATGTTCAACAAGCTCATATAGGTGGGATGATCAGGTCCATGTCCACATACTTTTGGCCACGTGGTGTAAATTTTACATTATGCTGGATCATTTCTAGCGATTCGCTCATCGAGAGTTATTCACACGATATAATGGGAAGCTGCCATGTATAAGATTCACAAGGTTGCGCTGATCTATATCCCTTGGTTTTATTCTTATCAGAATTTATGTTTAACTCTCCATACCTCACCATTAACAAGATCAGAGATTACCCGTCTAAACCAGACCTGGAGAAACTCATCCACACCTTCGTCTCCAGCAGGACTGATCACTGTAACAGTCGTCTAACAGGTCTTCCAAAAAAGACAACCAAACAGCCCCAGCTGCCAGAACACAGCTGCCAGAGTTCTCACCGAGAGTAACACAGGGACCACATCACTCCCAGTCTTAAATCACTACACTGGATACCAGTCTGCTACAGGATAGAGACTGTAGGAGTCCTGTAACTGGTCAATAAAGGTGTCAGTGGTTCAGGACCGGCGTATTAATCTAACATGGTGTAGCCGTATGAGCCGAGCAGAGCTCTCAGATCGTTAGGAGCAGGTCAGTTAGTCCTGCCTATGGTAAAGGCTAAACATGGAGGGGCAGCGTTCAGCTCCTACGCCGCTGATAAATGAAATCAGCTGACAGAGTATTAGAAAAGCCAGACGGTAGATATCCAGACTGAAGACATTCCGGTTTGATCCGGTTTGATCCGGCTTTCAGCTCAGTTTAAAACACAGTCATTCTTCTGTAACGGGAATTTTCATTCCTAATTTTTATGCTGACTTTTATATAGATTTTATTTAATGGTTTTAATGATGAACGATATTAATAATATTTAATGATTTTTAAATTATTTATTTTGCTTTTATTTTGTTTTTTATTGCTTTGTATTTTCTCCCTTTTATGTAAAGCACTTTGGACTGCCCTTGTGTATGATAGGTGCTATACAAATAAACTTGCCTTGCCTCGCCTTGCCTCGCCTTGCCTCGCCTTGCCTCACCCGTCTTGCACTGGGGTCTCTACTGTCTTACTCAAACCCAGTGGTTACCCCTCCTAGCTTCGTGTGTGTCCTGTTCTAGCATTCCTGATTCGGCTAATTAAAAAGCTCTTCCTGACTCATCTCAGATGTGAACGAGCTAACCAGTGCGGGGAGGAGGGGCCGAGGCTGTGTTGTAAAGAGTGGTGCAGGGTGGTGGGAGTGAGATTCTCAGCCTCTCTGTGTTCTTAAAAGGTGTGAGGAGGTATAAGAATCATGTGCACTCTGTAAGGACAGCTCATAAAGAAGTGCTAACGGCACACTGTGTGCAGTCATGCATGGCTGAGTCTTCAGAGTGACGGTGGTTTAACATCCACTAAAATAAAGTACATCATATTGTCAAAAAGTATTCACTCCCCCATCCAAATCATTGAATTCAGGTGTTCCCATCACGTCTATGGCCACAGGTGTGTAAAACCAAGCACCTGGATATGCAGACTGCTCCTACAGACGTTAGTGAGAGGGTGGGTCGCTCTCAGGAGCTCAGTGAACTCCAGCGTGGTACCGTGATAGGATGCTCCACCTGTGCTACAAGTCCGGTTGTGGAATTTCCTTCCTACTAAATATTCCACAGTCCACTGTCAGTGGGATTAGAACACAGTGGGAGGGATTGGGAACGGCAGCAGCTCAGCCATGAAGCGGTAGACCATGTACAATGACTGAGCGGGGTCAGCGGATGCTGAGGGTCATAGGTCACAGAGGTCGCCAACTTTCTGTAGAGTCCATCACTACAGACCTCCAAACTCCATGTGTCCTTCAGATCAGCTCAAGAACAGTGGGTAGAGCTTAATGGAATGGGTTTCCATGGCGAACAGCTGCAGCCAAGCCTTACATCACCTAGCGCAGTGCAGAGGGTGGAACGCAGTGGTGTAAAGCTCCGCCCCTGGACTCTAGAGCAGTGGAGGTGTGTTCTTGGAGGGATCAATCACACTTCTCCGTCTGGTAATCCAATGGACGAGTCTGGGTTTGGTGGTTGCCAGGAGAGCGGTACTTGTCTGACTGCACTGTGCCAAGTGTAGAGTTTGGTGGAGGGGGGGTTACGGTGTGGGGGTGGTGTTCAGGAGTTAGTTCCAGTGAGAGGAACTCTTAATGCTTCAGCAGACCAAGAGACTCTGGACCATTTCATCCTCCCAACTTTGTGGGGACAGTTTGGGGACGCCCCCTTCCTGTGCCAACGTGACTGCACACCAGTCATAAACACATTCCTCAACCTTGTGGAAAGCCTTCCCCTGAGAGCTGAAGTTCTAGCTCTGTTCTAGCTGCACGGCGTGGGCTGACATCATATTTAACTCTATGGATTCAGAATGGGACGTCACAGAAATTCATACACACGTGAAAGCAGTATTTGAAGATACAGTAATAGACCAATAAGCGTAAATAATCCAATAAATAATAATATAATAAGATAATTATTAAAAAACAGATGGAACTTTATTCAAAATCAGTTCAAGAGATTTAGAGAGTTCAGAGCTGAATAAGTGAAAGTGTCTCTCTGTGTGTTCTCTACTTTATGAAGGCCAGTATCTGCAGATCTAGGACCAAGCACTGGGACATAAACAGACAGACCTATTGTGAGGTACAGGGGACATTAAAATCAATATACGCTTTAAAAATAGTATCAGATCTTTAAAATCTAATCTAAGAGATACAGACAGTCACGGCAGGGTGATACGAGCTCCCTGTTTGGGTGGTGTTAAGTTCTATGCTCCAGTATTCTGCACGAGGATGGGCTTCCTCCAGTGAGAGGACCTTAAGAGTGGTCCACAAATGCACAAATGAGCTTCTCAGCTTTAGTCCAACAGGCCGACCCTGTGATTAACGTCCATATTGTTACACATAGCGACTCATAAACGTTGGTTTGTTGTCAAGGCTTGTTGTCAAGCACCCAATATTAGAGCATATTTGGTTTTATGGCCCTTTATGTCCGGTTATTTAGTAAAATCAGTGGGCATGATCACATGACCTGTTATCTGCGTTCCCATTGGCAGTTTCTTAACAGTTGCGGCTGAGTTTCCAAAGAGTTGCAGGATGCTTTACATTATTCAGACCAAGTGCAATTTCGGTTACAAGCAACTTAAGTTAATATTGCTAATATAATTAGAAATAAATAGAAATAATTGAAATACAGTGCTCTCCACAATTATTGGCACCCCTCGTTAAGATGTGTTCTTAGGCTTCTAATACATGATGCAACAAAGCAACAAAAGAGAAAAATCCAAACTGTGCTTCAAGTGAATTTAATCAGTGGGAATAAAAATCCCACATTAAGAAATAATTATTTTACATGAAATCATCTGTGGCACAATTATTGGCACCCCTGATGTTAATACTTTGTACAAGACAGCCCGTAATCTTCTGCTACTGCAATTAAAATGTAATTTTAAGATATTTAAGTTTTTTAATACGTCTTAACGAGGGGTGCCAATAATTGTGGAGAAGGCTGTAAATAGAAAGGTTGACCTCAAGTATGTAGTCAGCAACTAAAATGCGATTGCAAGACTGTAAGACATCACAGGCACCATTGGCACGCTGGCTTGTTAGCTACGTTAGCTAGTCTCTGGTCACCTTTGACCACCAAAGGTCTAGAGCTGGTGAACTACATTTTGGCATAAGAGTTTGACTTGTTGAACCATCAGTTTCCACCCCTAATCATTTAATCAGAAGCTACGAGACTATAACTACAGGGTAGTGGGTGGTGGGTGGGGGGGGTAAAAATATTTAATACACTGACGATTTTCCAAGTTTTCAGACCTACAAAGAATAGAGAGGTCTGTAATTTGTATCGTAGCTACACTTCAACTGTGAGAGACAGAACCTGAAGACAAATCCAGAAAATCACATTGTATGATTTTTTAAATAATTAATTTGCATATTACTGCACGAAATAAATACTGATCACCAACCAGCAAGAATTCTGGCTCTCACAGACCTGTAAGAAGCCCTCCGATTCTGCACTCATCACCTGTACAAAAGACACCTGTCCACACACTCAGTCAATCACACTCCAACCTCTCCACCATGGCCAAGACCAAAGAGCTGTCTAAGGACACCAGGGACAGAATTGTAGACCTGCACAGGGCTGGGACAGGCTACAGGACAATAGGCAAGCAGCTTGGTGAGAAAGGAACAACTGTTGGAGCAATTATTACAACATGGATGAAACACAAGACGACTGTCAGTCTTCCTCGGTCTGGGGCTCCATGCAGGATCATGCAAGACCCCTGCTCACGCCACCACATGTCCAGGCCTGTTTGAAGTTCACCAATGACCATATGGATGATCCAGATGAGGCATGGGAGCTCTATGAGACCAAAATAGAGCTTTTTGGTATCAACTCCACTCGCCGTGTTTGGAGGAAGTCCCGACCGTGAAGCATGGGGGTGTAAACGTCATACTCTGGGGGGGCTTTTCTCCAAAGGGGACAGGACGACTGCCCCGTATTAAAGGGAGAACGTATCATGTATCGCCAGATTTTGGCCAACATCCTCCTTCCCTCAGTAGGAGCATTGAAGATGGGTCGTGTCTGGGTCTTCCAGCATGGCACTGACCCAAAACACACAGCCAGAGCCACTAAGGAGCGGCTCCGGAAGAAGCATCCCAAGGTCCTGGAGTGGCCTAGCCAGTCTCCCAACCTGAACCCAATAGGAAATCTTTGGAGGGAGCTGAAACTCAGAGTGGGCCAAAACCCCTGCTGCAGTGTGAGCAGTCTTGATCGAGAACTACAGGACACGTCTGACCTCTGTAACTGCAAACAGAGGTTCATGTACCAACTATTAAGTTCTGGTTTTCTATTGTAATAGATACTTATTTCATGCAATAAAATGCAAATTAATTATTAAAAAATCGTACAATGTGATTTTCTGGATTTTATTTTTCCGATTCTGTCTCTCACAGATGAAGTGAACCTATTATAAAATGACTGACCTCTCCATTCTATGTAAATGGGAGAACTTGCATAATCGGCAGTGTATCAAATATTTATTTTCCCCACTGTGTGCTCAGTTTGCTATCTCTGTGGACTAGTCCATTAGCGCTAGTTCAAACCAAGCAACCATTAACCATTCATCTCAGTACTTACGCTTGAAGCCATTGATGGCTACTCTGTTCGGGTGGTAGAAGCCACTCTTGCACTGGCATTTGTATTTGTCCAGCACGAAGCCATGACCTGGGATAGGCAGGCACTGGGAGAGAAAGAGAAGAACAGAAAGATGAGGATACAGCAGAACCAGGCATGTGAAGCGATCGCAGCAAAGACGTGTGATCTCAACCCCCACCACCAGCGTCCTCAGGGGCAGCGCTAACACTGCGTTTGAAAGAATGCAGGGTGTTACAGGCAGAGGAAGCTCAGACGGTGGAGAGCCACACAGGAACCTCTCGCCAATTAAAAGATCAAACCGTTTCACATATAGCTCAGATCTCCATAGCTCACTTGAAATCACCAGCAGCATGCGGAGCCGCGGCGGAAGGGCCCTGGTGAATAACAGACGAGCTAAAGCTGGAGCATTTGTAACCTAAACGAGCCGTTCCTTACGCTCCTTACTCAGAATAACCGAGGGAGACTCACCAAGCACTGGGACGTGAACAGACAGACTTTCTTTGAGCTACTGTGAAGATCAACAAGAGCTTTAAAAATCAGGAGCAGATCTTTCACATCTACTCAGAGGGATCCCAACAGTCAGAGCAGGTGCTAAGCGGAGGTTAATGAGCTCTCTGGTTTGGTATTGCTGCACTCTGCATGAGGACGTTTCCTCCAGTATGAGGTGATCACCATTACAGTCATCAACAAGGAGCAGTTTGGAATAAGCGCAGATATGTGGTGGGTGTAGCCCAGCAGATAATACCTCTACCCACCAGGGAGCCACCACCACATGTGGGAGACTGGGTTTCGGATCCCGGGCTGGGTGACTAGGCTGTGCCACACCAATAAGAGTCCTTGGGCAAGACTCCTAACACTACACTGGGCCCACCTGTAATATGATTAACCCTGTAAGTGGATCTGGATAAGAGCGTCAGCTAAACGCTGTAAATATAAATATGCCTGTAGTGCATATGTACAGATTACAGCCATAACCCAACAGATGTGTGTTATCATAAACACTTATATTCACTTCAGCTCATGAAAATAGGTATATTTTGTGACTGTGTCTGCAGCCATGTGCAATAGTTTTGGCACTCTGAATGATCTATCTTAAAGGAAGGTGAGACCTTTCAGTGTGGAGTGAGTGTGCATGTGTGTGTGTGAGCATGTGTGTGTGCGTGTGTGTGTGTGTGCGTGTGTGTGAGCGTGTGTGTGAGCGTGTGTGCGTGCGTGTATGGGTGTGTGTGTGTGTGTGAGCGTGTGTGTGCGTGTGTGTGTGAGCGTGTGTGGGTGTGTGTAAGCGTGTGTGGGTGTGTGTGAGCGTGTGTGTGTGTGTGAGCGTGTGTTTGTGTGTGTGTGTGTGTGTGTGTGAGCGTGTGTGTGAGCGTGTATGTGTGAGCGTGTGTGTGTGTGAGCGTGTCTGTGTGTGAGCGTGTCTGTGTGTGTGAGTGTGTCTGTGTGTGAGCGTGTCTGTGTGTGTGAGCGTGTGTGTAAGCGTGTATGTGTGAGCGTGTGTGAGCGTGTGTGTGTGAGCGTGTGTGCGCGTGTGTGTGTGAGCGTGTATGTGTGAGCATGTGTGTGAGCATGTGTGTGTGTGTGAGCATGTGTGCGTGTGTGTGCGTGTGTGTGTGTGAGCGTGTGTGTGAGCGTGTGTGTGTGTGAGCGTGTATGTGTGAGCGTGTCTGAGAGCGTGTGTGAGAGCGTGTGTGTGCGTGTGAGCGTGTGTGGGTGTATGTGAGCGTGTGTGTGAGCGTGTGTGAGCGTGTGTGTGTGTGAGCGTGTGTGTGTGACCACTACCTGCCAGGGAACCACCACCACATATGGAAGACTGGGATTCACATCCCAGTCTGGGTGGCTATACAGTGCTACACCAGTAAGAGTCCTTGGGCAAGACTCCCAACACTACACTGGCCTATCTGTAATATGATCGCTCTGGATAAGAGCGTCAGCTAAACGCCGTAAATGTAAGCTGTTTCGAAGTCTGTTTTCGTACAGATGACCCAAACAGGCAGTGTCCAGGGTGTGTCATGCCTCTTCTGTAAAACACAGATTAACACAGCTGTATTAAATTACTATTAGACGTTGAGTAAACTCAACATTTGAAAGAAACCACATTACACACCCTTACATACCATTAAAACTCAGAACAACTTCGTACTATGCACTATTCCACCACCATCAACACGCGTGCATGATCACTCAGACACTCTGTAGGTTCACTGGTGGTTTTCCCCTGGTTCCCATCACCACTACCACCACCACTGTATGGAAACCTGAGTTGGTAGGTTTGCCTACAATCAAACACAACTTCACATCACACCACTCTGAATAGCTTTGTGTACATCTCAGTGTTTTAATTATGCATATAAATGGGCGGAAGTCACTTTTAAGACCCGAAACGGTCAACTGGCCTTTACGCTCCATGAGGATGCCGTGAAAGGCAGTGCGCCTTAATGAAGGACCAAACTCTGAGAACCACCTTTTAAAAGAGGAAGAGGGGCCTATTTTCAGCTCTATTCACAGCCCTCCAGCTTCACGGGGCCCATGGCTGGGCGTTCATGTGGAGCGCCAGACAGCCACAGGAGGATAGCCGTGCTTCTTGGGTTCTGGAGATAATAGTCTACTTACTATTCACACAGAGGATGAGACGGAGACTATCGGCCCCCTCAGTGGGGCTCTTCTCGAGACTGAATTGAACAATGGTTAAAACTCGTCCAGGATATTTTATAGCGCGGGTGCAGATTGCGGTATAAATCACTGGGAATGCTGTTGCGCTTGCAGTGCGGCTAATGCTGCGCGACGGACGCCTTTGTTCAGAGGGGGTTCATCGCTGGAGCATTTTAGCTGGAGAGATGAAGTACAAACACAAAATGAGATACGCTGTTTATAAAACTAATAGGCCTTAGGAACTGGAACTTTTAAAAGTTCATAAACATCGGATCATTATCAGCCACCAGACTGATGTACAGGAACTACCTCATTAAAGAGGTGCTTGTAGATCTCTCAGCGGAATACAAGCCCGGGTTCTTTCTCTCTCTGGTGGGAGAGGACAGGGGAGGTAAATAAGGACAAGTCTCAGACACTTTTACAGCACAAGGTCTGTTTAACAGCATGAACTCTGCAGTTTACTTTACACCCATTTAAACTTCATACTACATTCCACTGTACCGTGAAACTTTCAACTGCACTGCGTTTTACAGTGAAAAGTTTTGATTGTACTCTTTTTAGTTTAAACCATGTACTATATTCACTTTACAGCAGAAACCTTAATCAACATTCTGCTTTACAGTGTAAAGTTTTGATTGTACTAATTACAGTTTAAACCTGGACTATATTCACTTTACAGCACAAACCTTAATCAGCATTCTGCTTTACAGTGTAAAGTTTTTATTGTATTTATTACAGTTTAAACCTTGTACTATATTCACTTTACAGCACAAACCTTTAACATCATTCTGCTTTACAGTGTAAAGTTTTTATTGTATTCATTACAGTTTAAACCTCGTACTATATTCACTTTACAGCACAAACCTTTATCGGCTTTCTGCTTTACAGTGTAAAGTTTTGATTGTATTCATTACAGTTTAAACCTCGTACTATATTTACTTTACAGCACAAACCTTTATCGGCTTTCTGCTTTACAGTGTAAAGTTTTGATTGTATTTATTACAGTTTAAACCTTGTACTATATTCACTTTACAGCACAAACCTTTATCGGCTTTCTGCTTTACAGTGTAAAGTTTTGATTGTATTTATTACAGTTTAAACCTTGTACTATATTCACTTTACAGCACAAACCTTAATCGGCTTTCTGCTTTACAGTGTAAAGTTTTGATTGTATTTATTTCAGTTTAAACCTTGTACTATATTCACTTTACAGCACAAACCTTTAACAGCATTCTGCTTTACAGTGTAAAGTTTTTATTGTATTAATTTCCATTTAAACCTTGTACTATATTCACTTTACAGCACAAACCTTAATCGGGTTTCTGCTTTACAGTGTAAAGTTTTTATTGTATTCGTCACAGTTTAAACCTTGTACTATATTTACTTTACAGCACAAACCTTTAACACCATTCTGCTTTACAGTGTAAAGATTTTATTGTATTCATCACAGTTTAAAGTAAGTACTATATTAACTTTACAGAACAAACCTTTAACAGCATTCTGCTTTACAGTGTAAAGTTTTTATTGTATTCATCGCAGTTTAAAGTTAGTACTATATTAACTTTACAGAACAAACCTTTAACAGCATTCTGCTTTACAGTGTAAAGTTTTTATTGTATTCATCACAGTTTAAAGTTAGTACCATATTCACTTTACAAGACAAACCTTAATCGGCATTCTGCTTTACGGTGTAAAGTTTTGATTGTATTTATTACAGTTTAAACCTTGTACTATATTTACTTTACAGCACAAACCTTTAACAGCATTCTGCTTTACAGTGTAAAGATTTTATTGTATTCATCACAGTTTAAAGTAAGTACTATATTAACTTTACAGAACAAACCTTTAACAGCATTCTGCTTTACAGTGTAAAGTTTTTATTGTATTCATCACAGTTTAAAGTTAGTACTATATTCACTTTACAAGACAAACCTTAATCGGGTTTCTGCTTTACAGTGTAAAGTTTTTATTGTATTCATCACAGTTTAAAGTTAGTACTATATTCACTTTACAAGACAAACCTTAATCGGCATTCTGCTTTACAGTGTAAAGTTTTTATTGTACTCATCTCAGTTTAAACCTGGTACTATATGCACTTTACAAGACAAACTGCATGCTAGTATTTTACATTATGTAAACTCTATATTTGGTATTCTTCTTTACAGTTTAAACTTTATACCATTTTTCACTACACAGTATAAAATTTAGCCTGCATTTTATTTTACTATGTAAACTCTTTATTGTATTTCTCCAGGGTAACTTTATACTGCATTCCAGTATTTTACTGTATTAACTCCTTATGGTGTTCTTCTTTACGGTTCTAATGTTGTACTATGTTCAGGTTTACAGTGAAAATTTAAACTGCATTTTGTGCTTCAGTGTAAACTTTTTTTTTCCAATTCAATTGTAGTATTTTTTTTAAATACAATTTATACTTCATAACACATTCCACTTTACAGTGTAAATTGACCCACACGATGTCATATGTCATAATGACACTGGATGGAGCTCCATCATCCCAGAGTATACATCTGTGATTTAGAACTGACTCTTGTGGCTGAGTGCAGTCCAATCTCCACAGCAACTCCTTCATTATAGAAAACGGATTGATGTTGCAGACGATGTTACAGAGCATTTAGAACCTGAATGTTTTGATTTACAGTATAGAGATTGATAGGACTAATCAGAACTGATGGAAAAAGACACTACACTTTGCCAAAGCTGATCTTCGGACGGTAATCCTGAATCTTGGTTGAATAAGGATAGAGAGAAAACTGCACAGACGTTTCCTCCTGCCTCCTATTCCCCAGCTGACAAACTCTCCAACACCTGAGGGGGTGCGGAATGGAGGCAAGGGCTTTAAGGCTTGGCACTTTTTATCTTTTCAGGTTCATCAGAAAGGGAGAAACGGAGAGGGAAAGGTGTTTTGACTGAAGAAATCTAAGACAAAAGGGATAAACAATAAGCCTGGCTAAGAAAACGTCTGCTGCTTCTCGTCTGTGATGATGCAAAGCAGCTTGTTTGGAGGAGCACAGCTACTTCACTCTGACAGATAAAGCTTCCCATAAGCTTCTGGGTTCCCTTTAATTGCTAAGGAACCTTAACATTGGGAACTGGTTCTTCAAACTTCAAAAACAGTTCTGCATTACATCGAATGTAAGCATTTAAAATTTTAGCTAAAAAGGGCATTAAGTATGATTAAGGTGATAGGGCTAGTCTATCTATCACCTCCGGGAAGACCAACACACTATATGCAGGTATACACGCTACTTGCAGTACACTAACACATTACACTTACTGTGTTACTGTACACCAACACGCTACTTACAGTACACTAACACATTACACTTACTGAGTTACTGTACACTGACACGCTACTTACAGCACACTAACACATTACACTTATTGAGTTACTGTACACCGACACGCTACTTACAGTACACTAACACATTACACTTACTGAGTTACTGTACACCAACACGCTACTTACAGCACACTAACGCATTACACTTTCTGAGTTACTGTACACGGACACACTACTTACAGTACACTAACACATTACACTTACTGAGTTACTGTACACCAACACACTGCTTACAGCACACTAACACATTACACTTACTGAGTTACTGTACACCAACACGCTACTTACAGCACACTAACACATTACACTTACTGAGTTACTGTACACCAACACGCTACTTACAGCACACTAACACATTACACTTACTGAGTTAGTGTACACCAACATGCTACTTACAGCACACTAACACATTACACTTACTGAGTTAGTGTACACCAACACGCTACTTACAGCACACTAACACATTACACTTACTGAGTTACTGTACACCAACACACTACTTACAGCACACTAACACATTACACTTACTGAGTTACTGTACACCAACACGCTACTTACAGTACACTAACATATTACACTTACTAAGTTACCGTACACCGACACGCTACTTACAGCACACTAACACATTACACTTACTGAGTTACCGTACACCGACACACTACTTACAGCACACTAACACATTACACTTACTGAGCTACTGTACACCAACACACTACTTACAGCACACTAACACATTACACTTAGAGTTACTGTACACCAACACACTACTAAAAGTACACTAACACATTACACTTACTCTGTTACTGTACACCAACACACTACTTACAGCACACTAACACATTACACTTACTGAGTTACTGTACACCGACACGCTACTTACAGTACACTAACACATTACACTTACTGAGTTACTGTACACCAAAACACTACTTACAGTACACTAACGCATAACACTTACTGAGTTACTGTACACCAACACACTACTTACAGCACACTAACGCATAACACTTACTAAGTTGCTGTACACCAACACTCTACTTACAGTACACTAACACATAACACTTACTGAGTTACTGTACACCAACACACTACTTACAGTACACTAACACAACACTTACTGAGTTACTGTACACTAACACACTACTTACAGTACACTAACACATTACACTTACTGAGTTACTATACATCAACACTCTACTTACAGTACACTAACGCATTACACTTACTGAGTTACTGTACACCAACACACTACTTACAGCACACTAACGCATTACACTTGCTAAGTTACCGTACACCAACGCACTACTTACAGCACACTAACGCATTACACTTACTGAGTTACCGTACACCAACGCACTACTTACAGTACACTAACGCATTACACTTACTGAGTTACCGTACACCAACGCGCTACTTACAGCACACTAACGCATTACACTTACTGAGTTACCGTACACCAACGCGCTACTTACAGCACACTAACACATTACACTTACTGAGTTACCGTACACCGACACACTACTTACAGCACACTAACGCATTACACTTACTGAGCTACCGTACACCAACACACTACTTACAGCACACTAACACATTACACTTACTGAGCTGCCGTACACCAACACGCTACTTACAGCACACTAACACATTACACTTACTGAGTTGCCGTACACCAACACGCTACTTACAGCACACTAACACATTACACTTACTGAGCTGCCGTACACCAACACGCTACTTACAGCACACTAACACATTACACTTACTGAGTTACCGTAAACCAACACGCTACTTACAGCACACTAACACATTACACTTACTGAGTTACTGTACACCAACACACTACCTACAGCACACTAACACATTACACTTACTGAGTTACTGTAAACTAACACGCTACTTACAGTACACTAACACATTACACTTACTGAGTTACTGTACACCAACACACTACTTACAGTACACTAACACATTACACTTCCTGAGGTACTGCCCACCCCCTCCGGTTGTTGACTCCAGCTAGAGGAAATAGAACAGGTGTGAAGTGCTAAAAATCAGAGGTAGTTAGCGATAGTGACTCACTGCTTAAAGTGGCATCGACTTATTTGGACGAACTATAAATCGTACAGAGGCGCAGAGCCACCTGCTCCCCTCCTCGACTGTTTATGTTGGAGGCACAGCTGTGGCAGCTGCCTGTCAGTGTATGCGTATGTGTGTGTCGAGTTAATTGGGCCGATAACCCGACTGTGAGTCTGAAAGAAAGGGTTTTAACCCAGGGTGTCGTGCTGTCACCCCAGCAGGGTCTTCCACAGCCCTGTCACTCCAGTCTCAGCACTCTGAACCTATAACAACAGCTTCTAAACCTCTCTCTAAACAAGCTTTCATCTGCTGCTTTCCTCCCATTAACACGCTCACCGACTGCCGGCTACCTGCCCATAACCATCACCCAGAGCATTCACCAGGAGAGACCATTTATGGGTAAGCGGTACAGTGCAGGAGGCTCAGGCACAGGTAGACCCCTGCCCTGTGGCCTGCCGGCTGTCCTGTTTCTCAGCAGGTATGAGGTTTGTTTCTTATATGTCCAGTCTTCAAGACAGAGGAAACACTATCTCTGTCTTGGTGTCTTGGTGTCCCCTCATACCAGCCACCAGATATTTCACCCCCCACAAAACAAAAATTTAATTAAGTATATATTTAGCTAGTAGATTATTAGCTAGTGCCACAGTTTCTGAGATACTGACATCATTTCAATTCTAAAATATTCAGTCTGCATGCTACACCATGCAAGCAGCCATCCAGACTAGCACATGGGGTTGCAAAAACCTTCCACTTTATATTGATATACGCTAGCAGCCACCTGGAATACTTTAGCAACTAAGTAGGATGCCATAGCAACTCTAGCACCCACAAAGGATATGGTTACAATGCCCTAGTAACTTGCTAGCAACCACTTGAAAAAACACCAGCAACTGCCTAGCAAACAACCTAGCAAGCAAGAATGCCATAGGAACCATTAAGCAACATCCTAGCAACCACATGGGAAATGGTTACAACAACCTAGCCTATGACCTAGCAATGTGCTAGCAGCCCACTGGAAAACCTTAACAACCATCCAGCAACACCCTAGCAACCATATGGGATACCAGAACAATCACCTTGCGACACCCTAGCAACCATGTGGGATACCAGAACAACCACCTAGCATAGGAACACCCAAGCAACCACATGAGATATGGTTGCAATGCCCTAGCAACCACCTAGCAACACCCTAGCAACTTTGAGGGTTATCAGAACAACCACCTGACAACACCCTAGCAACTATGTTGCAATACCATAACAACTGCCAAGCAGCACCCTAGCAAATACTTGGCATACCATAGCCAGTACCTAGCAACAACCTTACAACCAAATGGAATACCATAGCAGCTACATGGGATATGTTTGGGATGGTTTAACAACATTCTAGCAACCAACTGGAAAACACTAGCAACCACCTAGCAACCACACGAGATATGGTTGCAATGGCATAGCAACCACCTAGCAACACCCTAGCAACTTTGAGGGATACCAGAACAACCACCTGACAACACCCTAGCAACTATGTTGCAATACCAAAACACTGGCCTAACAGCACCCTAGCAACCACTTGGCATACCATAGCCAGTACCTAGCAACAACCTTCCAACCAAATGGAATACCATAGCAGCTACATGGGATATGTTTGGGATGGTTTAACAACATTCTAGCAACCAACTGGAAAACACTAGTAACCACCTAGCAACCACACGAGATATGGTTGCAATGCCCTAGCAACCACCTAGCAACACCCCAGCAACCTTGAGGGATACCAGAACAAACACCTGACAACACTATGTTGCAATACCAAAACAACGGCCTAACAGCACCCTAGCAACCACTCGGCATACCATAGCCAGTACCTAGCAACAACCTTGCAACCAAAATAAAATACCATAGCAGCTACATGGGATATGTTTGGGATGGTTTAACAACATTCTAGCAACCAACTGGAAAACACTAGCAACCACCTAGCAACCGCATTGGATATGGTTGCAATGCCCTAGCAACGACCTGGCAACACCCTAGCAACCTTGAGAGATACCAGAACAAACACCTGACAGCACTATGTTGCAATACCAAAACAACGGCCTAACAGCACCCTAGCAACCACTCGGCATACCATAGCCAGTACCTAGCAACAACCTTCCAACCAAATGAAATACCATACCAGCCAAATGGGATATGTATTCGATGGTTTAATGACATTCTAGCAACCACCTGGAAAACTCTAGCAACTGCCTAGCAACCTCCTGCATTTTCATTTTTTTCTGGTTTTAATCGCTACATCTTTTGAGGAGTGACCCAACATGAAAACCTGCACCACGCTTTTATCACGGTCTGTGAGTGTTAGGAAGATCACACTGCTTATATGCATGCTCATGATCTCCATAAACCACAGACACCACCTGCAGCACAAACACCTGCAGCACCTGCAGCACCTGCAGCACCTGCAGCACGCTGGATCCGGTCCATACTGACATTAGAACATAACATGCTTCATATAACACATGACTGACACACAGTCGCCTGTATGGCTCACACCAAAGGCATCTGCATTGATCCGGAGCTATAAATAAGGCTGTTATTAACATTTCCTGACCTCATATTCCTCCATCATGCCTAATATACTTTACACTTCCTGCCATGAGCGGCGGATGCCTGCCATAGAGGACACGTCAGCACAGGCAGCGAGCTTACCGCTGGGAGAAGAAAACAATAAGGCTGCGCTGTGGATCTATTTTCAAAGTGTTATATGAAACAACGGGGGGTGGGCTTCTGAACGCGGCTAAATATAGCACGCTGTGCCGGCGCTGCTCCTGCTCTCCGGACCCTCTCTAGCAGCCTGGTTATTAGAGCTGGAGATTTATCTAGCTGACAGGCCTTCGGTCAGTCTGGTTCAGAGGGTCAGCACGGAGCAGTGGGGGCAAACACTGGACGTGCTCAGGGAGGGCATGCTCAGAGAAATGACCCCAGATATCACAGAGATAGATAGATAGATAGATAGATAGATAGATAGATAGATAGATAGATAGATAGATAGATAGATAGATAGAAGAGGAAGAAGGAAGAGAAAGTAAAAACAAAGAGTGAGTAAAAGAGAGATAGGGAAAAGAGAACAAAGAGAGGAAGACGGAGGTACAGAGAGAGACAGAAAGACAGAAAGACAGAGAAAGGGTGAGGCTAAGAAAAAGAGAGAAACAGAAAGACAGAGAAAGTGAGATGGTGAGAAAAAGAAGGAGAGAGAGAGAGGCAGGGACACAGGAAGAGAAAGAGACGGACTGTGTCTGACTCCAACACAGCCCGTCCATGCGTCTGACTCCGACACAGTCCGTCCATGCGTCTGACTCTAATACACCCTGTCCCTGCGTCTGACTCCAACACAGCCCGTCCATGCGTCTGACTCCGACACAGTCCGTCCATGCGTCTGACTCTGATACACCCTGTCCCTGCGTCTGACTCTGATACACCCTGTCCCTGCGTCTGACTCTGATACACCCTGTCCCTGCGTCTGACTCCGACACAGTCCGTCCATGCGTCTGACTCTAATACACCCTGTCCCTGCGTCTGACTCTGATACATCCTGTCCCTGCGCCTGACTCTGATACACCCTGTCCCTGCGTCTGACTCTGATACACCCTTTCCCTGCGTCTGACTCCGACACAACTCGTCCCTGCGTTTGGCTCCGATACAGCTCATCCCTGCTTCTGACTCCAATAAAGCCCATCCCCGCATCTGACTCCAATTCAGCCTGTCCCTGCGCCTGACTCCGATACAGCCCATCCCCGCATCTGACTCCAATTCAGCCCGTCCCTGTGTCCCATTTACATTTACAAGAGCTGACATTGATACAACCCATCCCTACTTCTGACTCCGATACAGCCTGTCCCTGCGTCTGACTCCGATACAGCCCGTCCCTGCGTCTGACTCCGATACAGCCCGTTCCTGCGTCTGACTCCGATACAGCCTGTCCCTGCACCTGACTCCGATACAGCCCGTCCATGCGTCTGACTCTGATACAGCCCGTTCCTGCATCTGACTCTGATACAGCCCGTCCCTGCGTCTGACTCTGCTACAGCCTGTCCCTGCGTCTGACTCCGATACAGCCCGTCCCTGCATCTGACTCCGCTACAACCCGTCCCTGCGTCTGACTCTGCTACAACCCGTCCCTGTGTCTGACTCCGATACAGCCCATCCCTGCGTCTGACTCCGATACAGCCCGTTCCTGCATCTGACTCTGATACAGCCCGTCCCTGCGTCTGACTCCGATACAGCCCGTCCCTGCGTCTGACTCCGATACAGCCCGTCCCTGCGTCTGACTCCGATACAGCCTGTTCCTGCATCTGACTCTGATACAGCCCGTCCCTGCGTCTGACTCCGATACAGCCCGTCCCTGTGTCTGACTCCGATACAGCCAGTCCCTGTGTCTGACTCCGCTACAGCCTGTCACTGTGTCTGACTCTGATACAGCCCATCCCTGCATCTGACTCTGATACAGCCCGTTCCTGCGTCTGACTCCGATACAGCCCATCCCTGCTTCTGGCTCCTGCTCTTCTGATGTGCTCTTCTGCGCTGCAGGTTTGCAGGTCGACCCGAGTGGAGTTTGAATGCAGCCGGGCGCCTCGGGGCATGCGTGTTTAAGTCTTCAAAGTGTTTCCCATGTAAAATCATCGGCGGAGTGTAATCCATACAGCCAATTAGAGGAACGAGTGGGTTTAAGCGGCAGGCCTCACAGACAGAGCTGGAGGCTACACTTTAACAAAGACAGCTCCTCTGATCCACTGACAAACGCTATTAGCTGCAGAGGCCCGCTCACGCTAATTGCTACATCTGGTCATATCTCTGATGACCATGGACAGGTTGATTTCTAAGGGGGTGAGATGTTTCAGGACATGACGACTACGAACTCAAACGTTCAGTTCCATCCATCTTCTTCGTATGCCCCTTAATCTAGCTGGGGTCATGGTGGCAGAGGGAAAGCAGAGAGGCCCAGACAGCCTCCTCCAGGCCAGCTTTAAAAGACAGTTCCTCCAGCGGGTCCTGTGACAACCCCCTGGGTCTCCTTCCAGATGGACGTGCCCTGTAAACCTCCAACAAGAGGCGTCCAGGGGGCATCTGAATCTGATGACCAGACCACCTCAATTGACTCGTGACTCAGTGTGGAGGAGTAGCTGCTCTACTTAAGGCTCCTCACCCTATCAAGCAGTGCAGCAAGCCACCCTGTGAGGAGAGCTCACTCCTGCTGTGGTCATTACCCAAATCTCATGACCACAGGTGACGGTGGGCATGTAGGCCAACTGGTAAACAGGAACTCCGAGCTCCACCTGATGAGAGTCTGGACCAGTCCATATCCTGATACACCACATCTACTCCTGATGTACACAGTATGATACTCCTCCATATCTCCACCTCTAATATATATTTAGTGGTGTAAAAACTTTGATCTCTTTTTCTGCACAGTGTAAAAGCTCTAGCTCTCCTTTCAGCTTAGTGAATATTCATGATGGGGCGACCAATAGAATCGCTCCAAACCTGCTTAGTAATAAACCTTGTTCTATCAGCTCCACTGCAGGAAGCTGCTCCATCCTCCTGTAAAGGTCCACTCTGGAGGTGTTTAAGGTGGACTGGATAATTCCATGACTGTTTTTTTTCCATGACTGGTTGATTGAAAGGTTTCACATTTGCACTCACGAGTGGGATGTTCGCACACGCGAAAGTGGAAACTCGCAGGTGTACGTTTTTCACCCTGTGTTTTTGCGCCCCCTAGTTTTGACAGTGATCTGACACTACACCATTCTAAACATGATACCAGCATTGTGTTTGACCCGACAGCATTGTGTTTCCACCTCTACCAACACACAGACTAGGGTTTACACGGCACGTGAGACGCAGAACCGAAGAGACATTTCTCTGCCGGGTTGTTGCTGTTGTCGAGCAAACCTCTGAAGCACACTGTCAGTTTTCATTTCCAGTGTCTAGACACCATGTCCTGATATAACTTCCTCTGCTATCTGGAACAGATACAAAATCACACTGTTTGTCTTCCGATAAAGAAGGTCATTCACAAAAATATCTATTAGCAATCTTGGCTCGCCTCTGAGGCTGGTCTGGCGAACCGCCAGGTACGGTAATTATAGGGATGGACAGGTTTGATTCTTTCAGTGTTGAGGGCGAGTCTGTGCCGGTGGTGAAGTAAACAAACGGATGGTTCCCTGCTGTAGGTCCAATGTTCAATTAATATCCCCCCGTTTTTCAGTTGATGCCTTTTATTAGCGGCTTGTTGAGTTTATCTGCAAGACCCTGTTTTCAATTAAACAGTTTCTCAGACCTGGGCTGACAATTATAGCTCAACACAGGCCCAGCAGGGGTGCTAACACAGGCGGTAATGTACTGTCTGATATGTAAACACGTTTGACGTTATTCTGTGACCATGTTGAGTCTGTACTGTGTAGCATTATAGATGTCCATAAATTAAGTTATGTGTAATAATGAGAAACGACACAGCAGGAAAGGATTGAAAGAGAAGCGCAAATAGCCATGGAAGGTCATGTGACACCGGCTGAAATCTATCCGTACCTAGAAAGCTATCCTGCCACTTAGTACCAGTCGTGGGCTGGAGGTTAGGGAACCAGCTTTGTGACAGGAGGGTTGCTGGTTTGAGTCCCTGAACTCACAGTAACGACTGAGGTGCCCTTGAGCAAGGCACCTAACCCCCAACTGCTCCCCGGGCGCCGTGGATAGGGTTGCCAACCACTCCGGGTAAGTGTGCTCACTGCCCCCTAGTATGTGTGTTCACTAGTGAGTGTTTCACTTCACAGATTGGTTAAATGTGCCGACTTGTACATTTCCCCACTGTGGGATCAACAAGGGATTAAAATCTTTAAATGAATATCAGCTGGTTCAACTGATGGCCTTTAAAAAGGTGTCTCATTTCCAAAGGGCCCCAGAAGAAACTTCTCATGATGGGTAAAACCAGTGAGCTCTCTCAAGACCTTCGTAAAACATACTGATGGCATTGGTTACTGAAGAACTTCTAATCTACTGAGGGTTCCAGTTAGCCCTGTAGGGGCTATCATCCGTAAATGGAAAGAACCACCACCAGGTGCTCCCCGCAGGATTTCAGAGAAAGGAGTCAAAGGAATTATCAGAAGAGTTGTCCAAGAGACAAGGACCACCTGTGGAGAGCTAGGGAAAGACCTGGAATCAGCAGGTACAGGTGCTTCCAAGAACACAGTAAGTAATGACTCGACCGCCAGGCCTGTATGCACACTCACCACACATGCTCAACAACATGTAGACAAGCCTGTGAGGTCCTGGGGGAGTGTAGTCTGGGCAGATGAGACCAAAACTGAACGCTTTGGATGCCATAACACCACTACTGGAGGTCAAAGGGCACTGCATGTCACCCCAAAAACACCATACCAAGAGTGGAGTTTGGAGGTGGGAACATCATGGTGTGGGGCTGTTTTTCAGCATACTACACCATCACGTTTTATATAGCTGAAGGAAGGATGAAGGGATAAATGTACCGAGACCTTCTTGATAAAAATCCACCAGGATGATAAAGACGAAACAAGGACAATGATCCCAAACACACAGCCAAGGCAACTCTCAGTCGGTTTCAGTGAAAGAGAATAAAGCTGCTGGAAGGGCCCAGCCAGTCACCTGACTTGGATCCAACAGGAAATCTATAAGAGGAACTAAAGGTCAGAGTTCATAGATAGTATATGGCCAAAAGTATGTGGACACCCAACCGTTGTATCTAGTTGAGCTTGTTGGACACCCTATTCCAGAACTATGGTCATTAATATTTGGATGCCCAGGCACTAATGTTGAATGATGATGCCTGATATGGAACTGACATTCTGATTCATACCAGTGAGACAGAGATCAGGGCTCAGTGCAGGCCACTGGTATCCCTCCAGACTAAACTCCTCAAACCAAATTTATGGAGCTGGCTTTGTGCACAGGGAACACAGTCATGCTGGAACAGGAAAGCATTCCTCCCTGCACTGTTGCTACAGTGTTGGAACCCTTCCCTGCTACTAAACCCTACGAATGGTGGGTTAGACTATTATCCCTCCTCCACCAAACTTTAGAATTCTACAGTTACTGGTTCTTCTGGTATCTGCCATACAGAGATTCCGCCATCAGACTGCCAAACAGCGAAGCATGATTCATCACTGCTCCTGAGTCATGGTGGAGCTTAGGCTTGTGTGCAGCTGGTCACCCCTGGAACCCCATTTTGTGAAGCTCCCGGTGCCCAGATCTCATGTTGATGTGGCTTCTAGAAGCATCCTGCATCCTATACAAGACTTGTCTCAAATGTGGCATCACACACAGTGGGTTCTCGTGTACGACCCATTCAAATGCCAGTGCTTGTCCGTGGAGTGTGCATGGCCATGTGCTTGACTTAATACACCCATTAGCAAATGGTGTGGCTGGGACACCTGCACACAATTAGGAGGGGTGTCCACATACTTTTGGCCATACAGTGTACCTTCAGCTTGCCGGCAGTCCGTCGGGATGAGCTACACAAAACAAGCAAGGCAATGAATCATTAGTCTCAACCGCTAGCATAGCATTCTACCACACATAAGAGGTGGGGGGAAACAGCCCTCCGCTCTGGGTGGCCATTCAGATAACCAAGATGTGATTTAGCCACCATTAGGCAATTATGCTCTTTTCTGCTGACAAGCATTTTAATATGACCGTGGCCAGCTGCTGCTGCTACTGCTGCTCTGTTGTCTGTGATGAAGCAGATGAACTGGCTCTCTCTGAATGAAGATGAATGGCCTGGGTGCTGTTAATGACATGCAGCACAAGGACTGTCATTCAGCACCACCCTCATGTGCAGCTACAGGACCAGTGAATATAGAATATAGAGAGTAGCGTGCTTAGTAATGCAGACACTGGAACACGGTGCAAAGAAGTTACTCTGATTTATTTTGCTGAAATAATTTCGATATCATGTTCGTTTGCATGGTTATTAGGTCAGATGGCAATGGGGGTGGGGGGTCCATCATAAAAACCAGCACATGGATGAAACTAGTGATGGCAGTGGCAGAAGAGGAACGCAAAGAAGGTGTAGCAGATTACAAAATGAACTGAGTAGCCATAATGGTTAGGTTAATAAGTTAATCCATGATTCATTAATAATAGTATATGACCACCCAGTCAGCACCAATAGCACACTTAGGGACTATATATGTTTACAGCTTAAACAGATGACCTTTCTAAATACTTCTGAGACTATACAAAGTATGTAAGTAAAGTTTGCGCAGAATGTAGGCTTGTGTGTGTGTATACAGGGGTTGGACAATGAAACTGAAACACCTGTCATTTTAGTGTGGGAGGTCTCATGGCTAAATTGGACCAGCCTGGTGGCCAATCTTCATTAACTGCACATTGCACCAGTAAGAGCAGAGTGTGAAGGTTCAGTTAGCAGGTAAGAGCACAGTTCTGCTCAAAATACTGCAATGCACACAGCATTATGGGTGACATACCAGAGTTCAAAAGAGGACAAACTGTTGGTGCACGTCTTGCTGGCGCATCTGTGACCAAGACAGCAAGTCTTTGTGATGTATCAAGAGCCACGGTATCCAGGGTAATGTCAGTATACCACCAAGAAGGACGAACCTCCACCAGCATCACGTAGTGACCTGGCCACTATCCTGCAAGAAGAATGGCTTAAACTCCCTCTGACCACTGTGCAGGACGCAGTATATGTCATTCCCAAGACCAACTGAAGCTGTATTGGCCACAAAAGGAGGCCCTACACCATACTAATAAATGACTGTGGTCCAAAACCAGGTGTTTCAGTTTCATTGTCCAACCCCTGTATATATATATATATATATATATAGACATATATATATAGACATATATATTTATAGACGGCCATATACAGCGTATAGTATATAGGTCTATGGGACATGATATATATATATATATGCGTATATATATATAGTGGTCATATGGATTTTAAAATATATAAAGAATAAAAAATACATAAAGAAATAAAGAAATATATATTCTTATTCTTTATATATTTTATTAATATGTTAATGTTGTTGTTAAGTTTATTTACGTTAACCTTTTTTTTTTTTTTTTGTCCTGAACCTTCAGTGTAAGACTTGCCATACAATTTTGTTGTACCCTGTGCAAAGACAAAGCCATCTTGAAACTAATTGGACGATTAAGCTCATGCAGGACTGGTGGTGCATCCTATTATTGTGCAGTATTGCTTGTGTAAACATGATCTGCATGGACGGTTCGGCGGGTGTAGCTCAGCAGGTAAGACCACTACCTTCCAGGGAGCCACCACCACATGTGGGAGACTAGGGTTCAAATCCTGGTCTCGGTGACTAGGCTGTGCTACACCAATAGTCTCTGGGCATGAGTCCTAACACTACACTGGCCCACCTGTAATATGACAAACCTTGTCAGTGGCTCTGGATAAGAGCATCAGCTAAACGCCGTAGATGTAAATGGTATGAGAGAATATCAGTCCACTCTAATATCACTGGACACATAGTCAGTCACATGTGATGGAAGCATGCCTCATAGGATGTGATACCTCCACAAGCATAAACAACAGCCAGAATTCTATTTGATAATGGACTGGACTGTTAGCATCTGTTAGCATTAGCAAATCTATGCGTATGGTGGTGTGCTTTTTTATCCTTCAACAGTTTGTCTAAAAAACACCTAACACTCTGAGCCTGCTCCACCCCTTATACAGAACCAAACATTGGGCAGAAGTGGACAGTCGCTGTAGGTTAGGGAATGGCCTTGTGAGCAAAAAGTTGCTGGCTCAGTCCCCTGAACCCACAGGACGTGACTTAAGGACCCTTGAGCAAGCCACCAAACCCCCAACTGCTCCCCAGGTGCCACGGATGGGGCTACCCACCGCTCACTGCCCACTAGTGTGCGTATATGTGGCTGTTTCCCTTCACGGTTGGGCTTTAGGAACGTTTCCCTGTGTGCTGTGTGCAAACACAAACACCCACTAGCTCTAACATCTAAAATCACTATCCAGATTCAGTATCACTACCTGATCCAAAAAGCCATGAGAGATGTGAGCCTTTTGATTGGTCGGTTGAGTGCTTACGGGGAGGTCCTTTCCAGACATTCCTACCACTCATGCGTCTCTCTAAAGCAGAGACTCCGGAGCAAAAGAGCGGTACCTTGATGTGATGCCCCCCTAAATCCTATATCGGCCCATCAGAAGTAACTGTGGGCTGCACGGTTTGGTCCACATCGGTTGGGAACCCTGCACTGAGGAGCCTGGTTCTTTGGCACCTTTATTTTTAAGACTGTCAATATGAATATTGATTGAACTCCAATCTGGTTTGCTTGTCTACGAAATGCGAACACTGTACCGGCAGTCTGTAGACCATTTCTGTTAGCTGAAAGATGGAAACATCCTGAGGTGGCAGAGCTCATTTTCCTAAAGGCTGTTCTGGCAGCACTGGGGATGCTGGGAGGAGGACAGGAACAGTGAAGCAAGTTTGCTCCAACTATAAACAGCACACAGCGCTCCGTCTTCTCTCTTCGGCGGTACATTACTTTACAGCACCTGCAGTGCAGCACGCCTGAGACTGTGACACAGACGTATTATATTTACCTGGACTAAGCAGCCGAGATACCATCTCCATTCATCCTGATGGCATCTGCTCGGCAGTGCAGATATGCATGGAGATCTCCGCTCTACGAGTCTTATCTATTCACGTCAATTTCCCAGAATATTTAATCAGATTCAGCAGCAGGGGGGCGCTCAAGGATCTATAGGTGCCGTTAACTGCTATATTGAGAAAATCTAATTACCTCTGAAACAGTATCTCTATAGGACAGGGCTGTTAGAGTTTCCAAACAGGGCTCATTTATAAGCCTGAGAAGTTTCACAATGCTAGATTAGCACGCCGTTAGGCTACTCTCAGCTCAGAGAAGCAATCACTGCATAGCTCAGAGACATCACTGAGTATCCCGAGTCGTCTTCTGAGTGTTTGACAACCATCATCCACTAAGATACATGATAAAAAAAAATCAGTCATGCTTCTGGGTTTTTCTCCCACCTTGGTTGAATCTACAGCTCTGGAAATAAATCACAGCCCACTCCAGTTTCTTCTTAAATCAGCATCTCCACATGTACAGCAGGTTCTCAGTGAGGAACCGAAGGTTGGGTTCTAGCTTTACTGGCAGATACAGTGAGTGTCTGGTTCATAAGAACAAGGTCCAGCAGCAAACACACAGGACAACACAGCTACAGACTGGCAGAGCGCCGAACCCCCTCTCTACTGACCGTGATGAGCGCCCCCTCATTCCAATGTCCCTTACCCACCGTAAGATGACCTCGGGTGACCTACAGAGAGATTGGCGAGCGGCGGCTGGGGTGAAACGCACAGCGAGCATGGTTCTAAAAACAGGCTTCTGGAGGTCATTAGTGATTTTCTAAATAAACAGATCTAATACAATATCTGATCTGGAGTTTGGGAGACATGGTTCCAGTAGTGTAGAGAATCAAACAGAACTGAGGGATTCTGGTCCAACACAAACCCAGAACCTGTACAACTAGAGGAACTGATCATTTTCAGGTGGGCTCTTAAATTATTCCAGAGCTGTATGAACTACACTTCCCATGATACAGTTCTCCATCACATCAGTAACACATGTCAACCATATACCAATCATGAACTGGTCTGTAAAAAGCTGGGCGGGCCAACACTGGGGACATCATTTTCAAACCCACCATCATCCTGCAATGTCAGCATGGCAGTGCGCCTTAACCCTCACCCACACTGGCAAGATGGGCATGGAAAATGTCCGTGAACCATTCGTGTCTTACGTGCGATGGCCGAGTCATCATGACATCATGAGAAGATGACTCTTTAAGGACAGCTTCTCACTTTTCACAGCATGCCCGGCAGCAACCATCTCCTGGAACTACGGCTTCAAACTCAAACACTGGTTCACTACTGATTAACCTGAAGGCTTGAGGCAATGGTGGGGAGCATTGGCGGCTATGTAGCAATCAAAGAGCTGAGAAAATAAGGCCTAAGGACTTGGGTGGAGGTTTTAATGATTTGATTGGCTGTAGATCAATGACAGCTCTTACAGAGCACTAATCAAATTAATGAATGGTAGCTTAATAAATATTCTGTCCCATTTGACTGGACAGGACCCGGCCCGGCCAGGCCTCTACCCGTGGTTACACCCCAGCTCTTGCCCTGGGGTGTTTTTATATAAACTGTGTGATATTGATAACCGTCACCGTCGTATTAAGAGCTTTGGTTTGAAAAAGCCAGTGTGGAGTAACATACATTGTCCCTCCAGCTGCAGATATACCGCTTCCGACCAGCTGTGTACAGCAGTGTGGTCCCGGTGCGGTGCGCTTTGTTTGGCAGTGCTCTGAGCTGGAGCTCCAGCACTCATCCCATGACTGGGTGATTGTAGAGTCTGCATGAGCCGACTGATTGCTCACAGGCCCACCGTCCACTCTCAGCCTGAACATGGAGGAGTGGCCGGAAAGAGGCAGGGAGAGATAGATCAGGCCATCCTAGCTCAAAGACTTCAGTAGAGCCATTTTGCCAATTGTGCTGGTGGGCAGTGAGCACAAGTGCCCAAAGCAGTGGGCAGCCTTATCCATGGCACCCAGGGAACAGTTAGGGGTTAGGTGCCTTGCTCAAGGGCACTTCAGTCACGTCCTTTTGGTTCAGGGAATCAAACGGGTGAACATCCGATCACAAGGCTCAATGCTGGTTCCCTAACCTTCCCAAAGTCAATTCCCAGTCTGGGAATTGAACCCAAGCCATGGCGGTGAGAGTGCTGAACCCTAGCCACTAGACCACCATGGACAGGTGTGATGGTGTCAGCAGAATGTTCTAGAACGTTCTATATAAAAACAGGAGAACGTTCTATAAAACCCTGATCTCAGGTCTATAGCACCTATATCTCATATACGCAGCCAGTGACGTATCTAGAACCTCCAGAGGACACTAGAGCAGTGTCACTAACCCTGTTCCTGGACATCTACCTTCCTTCCAGCAGACCTTCGCCCTAGCCCTAATCAACCCCCACTGATCCTTCTAATTATAGCCGCCAGGGGTCCGTAATTAGCTGAATGATGAGTGCTAAAGGTGGGCCGGAGGTAAAACCAGCAGGAAGGTAGACCTCCGAGGGAAGGCTTGATGACCACTGGCCTATATTGATGTCTTTTCTCAGTATTCTGGTCCCACCAAAGTGAGCACTGCAGCAGGTTTAATGGACTGATCAATAAGATGAATATTTTCTATTTAACGGATCATAAATCCAGCAAACGTTCAGACACAGAAGCAGCCCAAACTGCTCATTCAAAAAAGACATGTGTATACAGAGCGAAGCTATTGGATGGCATTGCTGGATGACAGCCATGAGTGCATGACTGGATCGCTTGTCATTTATTGAGGGTGGCAGCCGTAGCTGTCTTAAACCAGTGTGATTCATGGGCTCTTTGGCTCACAACACCTGCCTTCCGGTTACAGCGCCGTGCAGAGCTACAGGTTTATCAGCGTGAATGTTCCTCATCCTGCTCCATCTGGAACCGAGCGCTAAGTTTCCATGCACATTACACTGGGCAATACGGCCAACGAATCCTGTTTGCAAACAAAATCCACTAAATGAAGCACACGGTGATGTTTTTATGATGGTACCACAGAATCTCTGAGCCGGCTGAGCGTACATGGCAGGTGGGGGGTGGTGAGATTGGGAGGTGAAATGTGATACTGTGACGTACTGTGAAGACAAGGACGAAAATATGAGCTCCAAGCGAATATGCTCTATTACTGAACAAAGCAGGAGGGGACAGACGTCTACTCAGGAGCTGCTGAAATGGCTGGGAGGTAGGCAGGTCACCTCCAACCATGCATTGTCCTTGTATGGTAGTCACATGACCCTGCTAACCAGCACCACAAAACACAAACAAGACCTATCAATCACCTAGCTGACATCAACTTGTTCACAGCATTAAAGTCTCTCCTACTGGTCCCGCCCACTGGTGCACCGTGATGTCATCAAATGTCCGAAGATGTTACATTTTTAAAAAAAGCTAAGTAAAGCAGTATTCAGAAAAACAAATAAAAGTGGCCAGAGTGTGGAAGTACAGGGTGTTTCTAATAAAGTGGCCAGAGTGTGGAAGTACAGGGTGTTTCTAATAAAGTGGCCAGAGTGTGGAAGTACAGGGTGTTTCTAATAAAGTGGCCAGTGTGTGAAAGTACAGGGTGTTTCTAATAAAGTGGCCAGAGTGTGAAAGTACAAGGTGTTTCTAATAAAGTGGCCAGAGTGTGAAAGCACAGGGAGTTTCTAATAAAGTGGCCAGTGTGTGGAAGTACAGGCTGTTTCTAATAAAGTGGCCAGAGTGTGGATATACAGGGTGTTTCTAATAAAGTGGCCAGTGTGTGGAAGTACAGGCTGTTTCTAATAAAGTGGCCAGTGTGTGGAAGTACAGGACGTTTCTAATAAAGTGGCCAGTGTGTGGAAGTACAGGGTGTTTCTAATAAAGTGGCCAGTGTGTGGAAGTACAGGGTGTTTCTAATAAAGTGGCCAGAGTGTGGAAGTACAGGGTGTTTCTAATAAAGTGGCCAGAGTGTGAAAGTACAGGGTGTTTCTAATAAAGTGGCCAGTGTGTGGAAGTACAGGCTGTTTCTAATAAAGTGGCCAGAGTGTGGAAGTACAAGGTGTTTCTAATAAAGTGGCCAGTGTGTGAAAGTACAAGGTGTTTCTAATAAAGTGGCCAGAGTGTGGAAGTACAAGGTGTTTCTAATAAAGTGGCCAGTGTGTGAAAGTACAAAGTGTTTCTAATAAAGTGGCCAGAGTGTGGAAGTACAAGGTGTTTCTAATAAAGTGGCCAGAGTGTGAAAGTACAAGGTGTTTCTAATAAAGTGGCCAGAGTGTGAAAGCACAGGGTGTTTCTAATAAAGTGGCCAGTGTGTGGAAGTACAGGACGTTTCTAATAAAGTGGCCAGAGTGTGGAAGTACAAGGTGTTTCTCTCTCTCTCCCCTCTCTCTCTCTCTCTCTCTCTCTCTCTCTCTCTCTCTCTCTCTCTCTCTCTCTCTCTCGCTCTCTCTTTCTCTCTGTCTCTCTCTCTCTGTCTCCCTCTGTCTCTCTCTCCCTCTCTGTCTCTCTCTCTCTCTCTGTCTCTCTCTCTCTCTCTCTCTCTCTCTCTCTCTCTACGAAAGAATAATTCTTTTTGATCAGCTCCCTCGTTCATTTGCACAGTGGCTCTATAAATAGAGCTGCTATGATGGCGGAAGGACAGAGAGGGCAGGAAAACATGAATGAGCCTGGGAGACAGAACAGGATCCGTTTCTGATGTTGCTGACGCAGGCTGAATGAAAGCTCAGCTGCGATGCTAAATTACAAACCGTGGTCACCACAGAAAAAACAGAGCCTGGCTTTTCAAACTGTGTAAGAAAGGTGCAATCAACTGACCAGCGGCCCAACAATAATACAGAGCGACGGCTGAGTCATTAATCGGTGCGTAAGCAACCACTTTCCTGCGACTGTAGTTGAAAGTGATTTGCATTAGCCTGCGGTTCTCATTCACTGCAACGTTTCGCATTTGTCCTCCTCTAACCCACCTGGTTCAGCTCGCTGCGTGATTACTACGCCCTTCATGGGGGAATCATCCTGTAACCAGTAATGGGCTCCCATCTCATCCTACTGCAATGATGTCAGTTAGATGTGTCATTCAAAGACTCACCTATATATTTACTCTCACTGGCCACTTTATCAGAAACCCCTCCTTTGTAGCTCCGCCTCGCAGTAGGTGTTTCTTTCTAACAATGTGACCAGTGGGTGGATGTTCATGGTGGATGTTTCTAATAAAGTGACCAATGAGTGAAAGCACAAGGTGGGTGTTTCTAATAAAGTGGCCAGTGAGTGGAAGCACAAGGTGGGTGTTTCTAATAAAGTGGCCAGTGAATGAATGCAAAAGGCAGATGTTTCCAATAAAGTGGCCAGTAATTGAAAGAACAAGGGAGGTGTTTCTAATAAAGTGGCCAGTAATTGGAAGCACAAGGGAGGTGTTTCTAATAAAGTGGCCAGTAGGTGGAAGCACAAGGGAGGTGTTTCTAATAAAGTGACCAGTGAGTGGAAGCACAAGGGAGGTGTTTCTAATAAAGTGGCCAGTGAGTGGAAGCACAAGGGAGGTGTTTCTAATAAAGTGGCCAGTGAGTGAAAGCACAAGGGAGGTGTTTCTGATAAAGTGGCCAGTAAGTGGAAGCACAAGGGAGGTGTTTCTAATAAAGTGGCCAGTAAGTGGAAGCACAAGGGAGGTGTTTCTAATAAAGTGGCCAGTGAGTGGAAGCACAAGGGAGGTGTTTCTGATAAAGTGGCCAGTAAGTGGAAGTACAAGGTTGGTGTTTCTAATAAAGTGGCCAGTGAGTGGAAGCACAAGGGAGGTGTTTCTGATAAAGTGGCCAGTAAGTGGAAGTACAAGGTTGGTGTTTCTAATAAAGTGGCCAGTGAGTGGAAACACAAGCATGGTGTTTCTAATATAGTGGTCAGTGAGTGGAAGCACAAGGTGGGTGTTTCTAATAAAGTGGCCAGTAGGTGGAAGCACAAGGTGGGTGTTTCTAATAAAGTGGTCAGTGAGTGGAAGCACAAGGTGGGTGTTTCTAATAAAGTGGCCAGTGAGTGGAAGCACAAGGGAGGTGTTTCTGATAAAGTGGCCAGTAGGTGGAAGCACAAGGTGGGTGTTTCTAATAAAGTGGCCAGTAGGTGGAAGCACAAGGTGGGTGTTTCTAATAAAGTGGCCAGTGAGTGGAAGCACAAGGTGGGTGTTTCTAATAAAGTGGCCAGTAGGTGGAAGCACAAGGTGGGTGTTTCTAATTAAGTGGCCAGTAGGTGGAAGCTCCCATCTCGGTACTTGATGTCAATAAAGTGGCCAGTAGGTGGAAGCACAAGGTCGGTGTTTCTAATAAAGTGGCCAGTGAGTGGAAGCACAAGGCGGTGTTTCTAATATAGTGACCAGTAGGTGGAAGCACAAGGTAGGTGTTTCCAATAATGTGGCCAGTGAGTGGAAGCACAAGGTCGGTGTTTCTAATAAAGTGGCCAGTGAGTGGAAGCACAATGCAGGTGTTTCTAATAAAGTGGCCAGTGAGTGGAAGTAGAACAAGGGAGGTGTTTCCAATAAAGTGGCCTGTAGTTGTAAGCACAAGGTGGGTGTTTCCAATAATGTGGCCAGTGAATGAATGCCAAAGGCAAGTGTTTCCAATAAAGTGGCCAGTGAGTGGAAGCACAAGGTGGGTGTTTCCAATAAAGTGGCCAGTGAGTGGAAGCACAAGGTGGGTGTTTCCAATAAAGTGGCCAGTGAGTGGAAGCACACGGTCAGTGTTTCTAATAAAGTGGCCAGTGAGTGGAAGCACAAGGTGGGTATTTCCAATAAAGTGGCCAGTGAGTGGAAGCACAAGGTAGGTGTTTCTGATAAAGTGGCCAGTAGGTGGAAGCACAAAGTTGGTGTTTCTAATAAAGTGACCAATGAGTGAAACCACAAGGGAGGTGTTTCTAATAAAGTGGCCAGAGTGTGGAAGTACAAAGTGTTTCTAATAAAGTGGCCAGTGTGTGAAAGTACAGGACGTTTCTAATAAAGTGGCCAGTGTGTGGAAGTACAGGGTGTTTCTAATAAAGTGGCCAGTGTGTGAAAGTACAGGGTGTTTCTAATAAAGTGGCCAGAGTGTGGAAGTACAGGGTGTTTCTAATAAAGTGGCCAGAGTGAGGAAGTACAGGCTGTTTCTAATAAAGTGGCCAGTGTGTGAAAGCACAAGGTGGGTGTTTCTAATAAAGTGGCCAGTGAGTGGAAGCAGAAGTTGGGTGTTTCCAATAAAGTGGCCATAGAGTGAAAGCACAAGGCCGGTGTTTCTAATTTAGTTGCCAGTAGGTGAAAGTATGAGGTTGGTGTTTCCAATAATGTGTCCAGTGAATGAATGCAAAAGGCAGATGTTTCCAATAAAGTGGCCAGTAAGTGGAAGCACAAGGGAGCTGTTTCTAATAAAGTGGCCAGTAGGTGGAAGCACAAAGTTGGTGTTTCTAATAAAGTGGCCAGTGAGTGGAAGCACAAGGGAGGTGTTTCTAATAAAGTGGCCAGTAGGTGGAAGCACAAAGTTGGTGTTTCTAATAAAGTGACCAGTGAGTGAAAGCACAAGGGAGGTGTTTCTAATAAAGTGGCCAGTGAGTGGAAGCACAAGGTGAGTGTTTCTAATAAAGTGGCCAGTGAGTGGAAGCACAAGGTGGGTGTTCCTAATAATGTGGCCAGTGAGTGAAAGCACAAGGTGGGTGTTTCTAATAAAGTGGCCAGTGAGTGGAAGCACAAGGTGAGTGTTTCTAATAAAGTGGCCAGTGAGTGGAAGCACAAGGGAGGTGTTTCTAATAAAGTGGCCAGTGAGTGGAAGCACAAGGTGAGTGTTTCTAATAAAGTGGCCAGTGAGTGGAAGCACAAGGTGGGTGTTCCTAATAATGTGGCCAGTGAGTGGAAGCACAAGGGAGGTGTTTCTAATGAAGTGGACAGTGAGTGGAAGCACAAGGTGGGTGTTTCCAATAATGTGGCCAGTGAATGAATGCCAAAGGCAGATGTTTCCAATAAAGTGGCCAGTGAGTGGAAGCACACGGTGGGTGTTTCTAATAAAGTGGCCAGTAGGTAGAAGCACAAAGTTGGTGTTTCTAATAAAGTGGCCAGTGAGTGAAAGCACAAGGTGGGTGTTTCTAATAAAGTGGCCAGTAGGTGGAAGCACAAGGTGGGTGTTTCTAATAAAGTGGCCAGTAGGTGGAAGCACAAGGTGGGTGTTTCTAATAAAGTGGCCAGTAGGTGGAAGCACAAGGTGGGTGTTTCTAATAAAGTGGCCAGTGGGTAGAAGCACAAAGTTGGTGTTTCTAATAAAGTGGCCAGTGAGTGAAAGCACAAGGTGAAAAAACAGACCCACTCATGAAGAACCGCAACCGACCAGCAGCATACTGACTTGGTGCAGCTAGATTTTCCAGGCCCAGAGCTTTAGGCTTGGCGAGTTCATCGGTGCAGCTGATTGGATTATAGCAGCAGTGGTGATAATGGAATATGTACATGAAAGTAGAAGAAACGGAGTGAGTCAGCAGGACGGGCTCAGACTGTTTTTGAGCGACTCTGAAAATAGCTTTTCTGTTTCAGAAAGAAAGAGGTGGGGGTGGGGAAGGGGGGGGGTCAGCCATTTTGTGTATGTGTGGATGGTATTTGGGCTTTGTTTATTCTCATCTCTTTCCACTCGTGGCAGTCTGGCTCTCAGGACAGCTTCCAGGCCATCTGCCTCGCAGCGTTCTGGGCTCAGTGTCATGAAAAGATAAGGAGAATGTGAAGCACACGCACAACGACGTGACTGTGCGCTCCAAAAAATAAAACGCCTCACAGTAAACATCTCGGTTTAATATGTGCACATCTAAAAGCACGCCGAGACGGAGGCTAGGCAGAAGTAGCCAGCATCTAGAAAATTCCCGAACGCAGTGCTAAATCAAATTTAGATAAACACGTCATTTTATAGGCTCAATAATTATATTTTTTCTACTATAATAGATTCACATTATAAAAAAAAAAAAAACAACAGCTGCACCCAGAAGGAGGTGTGGGAGTGCGGTGCTGTTGGGAAGGAAGGTAAAGGTGACCAGGATCAATAACTGAATTTAGACTGATATGATCAATATTTATTGAGCTACACGTGTTTGAAACCTGTCTCTCAGTATGTCTCGGTATGCCGTGTTTGTAGAGGTTCCCAGACCATGGTGTCCTGTGAAATAATCCATCCCAGACGCTTGAATATCCTCACACAATTTCCTACAGATGGTCCAGTAGAGGTGGAGGTTCCTACAGATGGTGCAGTAGAGGTGGAGGTGGAGTGACACCAGGCCTTCTCGATGTTCATCTTGGTGCTGACCATGGTGCCTCCACACACGGATTCGTTGGGCGTCTCCACCAAGACTAAAGCGGGACTCGTCACTGAAGATGACCCGCTGCCATTCTGAGTCACTCCATGACAGTCTGGTACGACACCCCTGCAGTCTTTGGTGACGGTGACGTGGTGTTAAGGACAGTCGTGGTAACGGTCTGTGTGCATGTAGTCCTGCGTCATGCAGCCGGTTGCCAGTGCAAATGACTGTGCAACTATGAGTGTACTTTTCTCATGCTCCTGTGTCTTTAAGCCCCGCCTCTGGATGAGCTCAGTGTGCTCTGACTGGTCAGCTTGCCCAATCTATTCTGGTCAACCGCCAGGACACACTTGTCTGAGCTGAACTGCTGCCCATCCTGTGTGGCCTGATGCTGGTGCTACATCTGCTCTGACTGGGAGCCACTGCTCGCCTTTACCACCACGGAGCTCCTGGCTGTCCTGCACTGTGGAAGCTTGGCCTGTGTCCTGCTGACCCATCCGATGACCCAGCTACTTAATCAGACTAATCAGACACTCATTCCTCCACCCTACAAACACTGAACGCTCCTTTCCTGTGCTGGTCTTGTATCTGGTGTTGACCCGAGGAGGATGGGTTCCCCTTTTGAGTCTTGGTTCCTCTCGAGGTTTCCTCCTTCCTAACTGAGGGAGTTTCCCTTCACCCGTCGCCCCTCGGCTTGCTCATTGGAGGCTCGGACACCAGATTCTTTGTAAAGCTGCTTTGTGAAACACCTGTTGCTTAAAAACACAGGAGCTCTAACACGTTGCCGCCCCACACTAGTATGGCTGGTCCTACAATGGTGTCGGTGCTGCTGTTTAACCCAGAGTCCGATCCTGAAAATCAAGTACAAGCTGCTAGATCCACCTCCAAAAGCTACACCGGGGCAGAAAGCTTCAGAGTGGTCCGAGTGTGAGGGCGTGCTAAGCTTGTCAGTAGGCGGACAATAAACATTGGGTTAAGAGATGAGGTCATCTTGTAACAGAGGAAAGGGCAGGAATTCCAAAGAGAGCAGGGGAAGGTGGTTTCTATGTGCTTTGGACTGGAATGGGAGGTGGGGTCGAATAATAAATCGTTCCAGTGTTACTGTACCTCACCTTGTCACAGTTAGAACACAGACTTGGACCCACCGCCCCTTTAAAAGACCCTCAGGAGTTCTACGCATGTGCCACCGCTCCTGTGCCACCGCTCCTGTGCCACCGCTCCTGTGCACCTTATCACCTTTCGTGGCTTTGTGATGAATCTCCGGAGCGCTGCTGTTTGTGCTGGTGGTTCTAGATATCCCAGTAAACTGATTTAGCGCCGTGTGCTCTGGGGATAACGAGAGAATAACTGCTCATTTGCATATGAAGGGCCTCTGGCACAATGAGATGGCTTTATCACATTACAACACAGCTGCACAAAATCCTGATTACGCTGCAATCCTGAGCTCTATTTATACCCACCATCACTGAAAGGGAAGACCCCGTTTTCCAAACAGCTCCCCCCGGCCCCACCCCGCCTCCTCACCGGGACTAAACCAGATTGAACAGACCTGAGCGTTAAAGTGCCCACTGTGTAAGCAGAAGGGAAGAAACCAGAACCACACAGTGATGGAGCTACAGGTACATACTGCACCCGTCAGAAGCTCTTTATAATTTTACGAAATCACTAACATGGAACGATCTTCTGTTTACTTCCTTTAGCAAATTAGCTTTCTTTGCTTGGATGCAGCTTTATCTGCTCCTGAGCATCCTCTCCCTCAGCTTCCTAAGGAGCCACCTGAGATGCTTTACCAACAGGGCTGAAGAAGACACGCCCATGCTGAGACCTTCTTGGCTCCTGGAAGTTCCTTATTGGAGAAGACTGTGGTAAAAACATAGGGACCTTAAAAACAGTCATTGCACAGTTGTCTGGAAGTTTTGGCGTCCCTGGGATTAGTCCTCTGTGGCAGGGGTGTGTCGCTGCCATTGCTCACTGATCATGCACAGGTGGGCGGGATCAGGAGGCGGGGAATCGTGCCTTAATGCCACATGCTGGAGCGAGCAAGGGAGCCTGAGGGCTGGAGGACCGATAGAGAGGGTTCACTCAGCCTCGTACATAAGTAACGTTTTGGTCAAGGTGTTTGGCCCCTTCCCCCGGTCGAGCCACACCTCATATAAAGTGGAATTTCACATAACTAATCTCTTTGAGATTCATGTAGAGTGGTATTGATGTGAACTGGTCCCCTGTAGAGAAATGTGCAGCTACTCAGACCACCGGTGATCCTGCCTGTGTCTTCCGACTTCTTATATGGAATGTCGGTGATGGTAAAATAAGAAAATGACTTAGGCTTGTTTTCTTCGGGGGACTGTTTTGCCTCCCTGTGTGTTCCTCTCTGCCATTAATGGATTAAAACTATGTCTGGGAGTCAGCACAATATCTATTGTCTCATGTACTAGCTATCTGTGAGGGAACTTTTGGAGGTAGACATCTGGTTCCTATCACCACCACTGTGACCAGTTTTAAGTTTCTTTAGGACTGAGGGTTTTATATTCCAGCACTCTGAATGACTCTGTTTCCATCTCAACTATTTTATCATTGGGATTTTTTGACAAATCAGTGGCGTTTCCCTTTAAACCTGGAAACAGACACATTATAGAATTCTGAAAACATTAAAAATGTAAATATTGCTTACTAGAGGCTTTTGCACAAAATCGTGGCGACCAAGCCAGCTCGAGTGCATGCTTTCATTAACATCAGTGAGGAACATACCAAATAAACCCACCGGACAAAAAATGAGTCACCTTGTGTGTTTAAGGTGGTAGTAACTTCAGGTTCCTGCAGATGGCGCTGCATGAGGATGATGGGGCTATACATCCCTGCAGGGTGTGAGTGACGGGATACATAGATTGGGAAGAGGTGCTACAGTGCAGGGAATGTCTCGTTCCATGTGTGGAAAACGCTCCAGAGCAGATGTTAATGATTGGCTAAAAGGAGTGTCTGCATGTGGGCGTGGCCAAAGACCATAGTGTGAAGGAAGTAGCTGAATCTGCAGGTGTATGGAAGCGTACGGTCATACGGGTCTACCAGCAGTGGGAAAATCCCAGTCTACAGGGAATTCTCCTCGGAATTGTGCCAGGGAAGGCATCCACCAAATCTGGACCAACTGACCAATTCTTTTACACAACACTGATGTGGCTACATCACAGTACATGCCAACATCACAGCTGTCATTGGTGCTCGCACACTACATGTTTCAGTTTACTAAGAATGTAAATATTTCAAATTCTCTATTTTTCATTCAAATTTTGACCAAAATGCCTTACTGGAAAATTATTCATTCCAGTGCACCTGAACGTTTTCTGTACAGGTGATTTATATCAGGGGGCGTTTCTGACCCTAACAAGATTACACCTTACTGCATGTGAACACACACACACACACACACACCCCTATACACACACCTACACACACACTCACACATACACACACACACACACACCCCTACACACACACAAACACACACACCCCTATACACACACCTACACACACACTCACACATACACACACACACACTCACACCCCTACACACACACAAACACACACACCCCTACACACAGACACACACACACACACACCTACATACACACACACACACACACACACACACACCCCTACACACACACACACACACACCCCTACACACACACCCCTACACACACACACCCCTACACACACACACACACACACACACACCCCTACACACACACACACACACACACACCTACACACACACACACACACACACACACACACACACACACACACACACACCTACACACACACACACACACACACCTACACACACACACACACACACACACACACACACCTACACACACACACACCTACACACACACCTACACACACACACACACCTACACACACACATACACACACACACACACACACACACACACACACACACCTACACACACACACACACACATACACACACACACCTACAAACACATACATACCTACACACACACACACCTACACACACGCATACCTACACACACACACACACCTACACACACATACACACACACACACACACACCTACACACACACACACACACATACACACACACACCTACACACACACACACACACACCTACACACACACACACACACACCTACACACACACACACAGATACCTACACACACACACACGCACACCTGTACCTACACACACACACCTACACACACATACATACCTACACACACACACACACCTACACACACACATACACCTACACACACACACACACACCTACACACACACATACACATACACACATACACACACACACACACATACATACCTACACACATACACACACACACTCCTCTTTGTCCATCCAGGAGACGGAGCAGACAAAGAGCATGGTTAATTATTCAGGGAGATCACTGCAGCCCATTACATCACATACATTATAAAAGAGCACCGGCTCTGTCCGGCCCCTCTAAAGGCCTCCCTTCTTAATAATCATCCCACCAACACCGGCTTAACAGCGTCCAGGTGACCTCACCCTAAATCATCACCAGCTCAACCTCGACGGGACTGATTCATCCAGGGACCCTGAGTTACTGCTCTATTAAGTACAACTAACACTCACTGGCCAGTTTATCAGAAACACCTTTCATACACAGCAGGAGCACTTTGTATGGTTGCTGCATGGGCGGTCAGCTTCCAGTCTGCCCTAAGCATTGATAAAACGAGATCAGTACAGGACACAGGATGCAGTGTGCAGACTCGACCACCCCAGACAAAATGTTCTGCATCCAGTATTGTGCAGGATGGGAATGCTGTAGGTGGGTACGTGGGCTGCTGGCATCCGCTGTGTTGGCATATCTGCCTGTAGGAACTCCCATATGTGCTCTCCTATGAAATGAAGCTTGTTATTTTTTAAGCCACCAGGTGCAGTCATGGGTAAAGGGTTACCACACAGAGGAGGCACTGAATTATTCTCAAGCACTAACTCCCAACATTTAACCCCACCATGCATTTCTTTCAGCAAGTCAAGTAGGGTAACTCCAACTGTATGGGCTGTCATAACTCCAACCGTGTGGTCTGTCATAACTCCAACTGTATGGGCTGTCATAACTCCAACCGTATGGTCTGTCATAACTCCAACTGTATGGGCTGTCATAACTCCAACCGTATGGTCTGTCATAACTCCAACTGTATGGTCTGCCATAACTCCAACTGTATGGGCTGTCATAACTCCAACCGTATGGTCTGTCATAACTCCAACCGTGTGGTCTGTCATAACTCCAACTGTATGGGCCGTCATAACTCCAACTGTATGGGCTGTCATAACTCCAACTGTATGGGCTGTCATAACTCCAGCTGTATGGGCTGTCATAACTCCAAACCGTATGGGCTGTCATAACTCCAACTGTATGGTCTGTCATAACTCCAAACCGTATGGGCTGTCATAACTAAGCTGCATAGGCTGTCATAACTAAAGCTGCATAAGCTGTCATAACTCCAAGTGTATGGGCTGTCATAACTCCAAACCGTGTGGTCTGTCATAACTCCAGCTGTATGGTCTGTCATAACTCCAACTGTATGGTCTGTCATAACTCCAACTGTATGGTCTGTCATAACTCCAACTGTATGGTCTGTCATAACTCCAACTGTATGGTCTGTCATAACTCCAACTGTATGGTCTGCCATAACTCCAACCGTGTGGTCTGTCATAACTCCAACCGTGTGGTCTGTCATAACTCCAACTGTATGGGCCGTCATAACTCCAACTGTATGGGCTGTCATAACTCCAGCTGTATGCTCTGTCATAACTCCAACTGTATGGTCTGTCATAACTCCAACTGTGTGGTCTGTCATAACTCCAACTGTATAGTCTGTCATAACTCCAACCGTATGGGCTGTCATAACTCCAACCGTATAGTCTGTCATAACTCCAGCCGTATGGGCTGTCATAACTCCAACTGTATAGTCTGTCATAACTCCAACCGTATGGTCTGTCATAACTCCAACCGTATGGTCTGTCATAACTCCAACTGTATGCCCTGTCATAACTCCAACTGTATGGGCTGTCATAACTCCAACTGTATGGGCCGTCATAACTCCAGCTGTATGGTCTGTCATAACTCCAACCGTATGCCCTGTCATAACTCCAACCGTATGGGCTGTCATAACTCCAACCGTATGGTCTGCCATAACTAAGCTGCATAAGCTGTCATAACTCCAAACCGTATGGGCTGTCATAACTAAGCTGCATAGGCTGTCATAACTCCAAGTGTATGGGCTGTCATAACTCCAACCGTATGGGCTGTCATAACTCCAACCGTGTGGTCTGTCATAACTCCAACCGTATGGTCTGTCATAACTCCAACTGTATGGGCTGTCATAACTCCAACCGTATGGGCCATTATAACTCCAACCGTATGGGCTGTCATAACTCCAACCGTATGGGCTGTCATAACTCCAACCGTGTGGTCTGTCATAACTCCAACCGTATGGTCTGTCATAACTCCAACCGTATGGTCTGTCATAACTCCAACCGTGTGGTCTGTCATAACTCCAACTGTATGGGCTGTCATAACTCCAACCGTATGGGCTATCATAACTCCAACCGTATGGCCTGTCATAACTCCAACTGTATGGGCCGTCATACCTCCAGCTGTATGGTCTGTCATAACTCCAACTGTATGGTCTGTCATAACTCCAACTGTATGGTCTGTCATAACTCCAACTGTATGGGCTGTCATAACTCCAACTGTATGGTCTGTCATAACTCCAACTGTATGGTCTGTCATAACTCCAACTGTATGGGCTGTCATAACTCCAACTGTATGGTCTGTCATAACTCCAACTGTATGCCCTGTCATAACTCCAACTGTATGGTCTGCCATACCTCCAGCTGTTTGGCCTGTCATAACTCCAACTGCATGGGCTGTCATAACTCCAACCGTATGGTCTGTCATAACTCCAACTGTATGGTCTGCCATAACTCCAACTGTATGGTCTGTCATAACTCCAACCGTATGGTCTGTCATAACTCCAACCGTATGGTCTGTCATAACTCCAACTGTATGGTCTGTCATAACTCCAACTGTATGGGCTGTCATAACTCCAACCGTGTGGTCTGTCATAACTCCAACTGTATGGTCTGTCATAACTCCAACTGTATGCACCGTCATAACTCCAACTGTATGGGCTGTCATAACTCCAACTGTATGGGCCGTCATAACTCCAGCTGTATGGGCTGTCATAACTCCAACCGTATGGTCTGTCATAACTCCAACCGTATGGTCTGTCATAACTCCAACCGTATGTGCTGTCATAACTCCAGCTATATGGGCTGTCATAACTCCAACCGTATGGGCTGTCATAACTCCAGCTATATGGGCTGTCATAACTCCAAACCGTATGGGCTGTCATAACTAAGCTGCATAAGCTGTCATAACTCCAAGTGTATGGGCTGTCATAACTCCCATTGTATGGTCCCTTGAATTTCCCTCTGGGATCAATAAAGTATCTATCTATCTATCTATCTATCTATCTATGGTCTGTCATAACTCCAGCTGTATGGGCTGTCATAACTCCAGCTGTATGGGCTGTCATAACTCCAGCTGTATGCTCTGTCATAACTCCAACTGTATGCTCTGTCATAACTCCAACCGTATGGTCTGTCATAACTCCAACTGTATGGGCTGTCATAACTCCAACTGTATGGGCTGTCATAACTCCAACTGTATGGGCTGTCATAACTCCAACTGTATGGGCTGTCATAACTAAGCTGCATAAGCTGTCATAACTTCAAGTGTATGGGCTGTCATAACTAAACCTGTATGGGCTATTACAATTAAAGTTGTATGTGCCAAAAAGTCATTACCATATAGCTTCATATAGTTTATATGAGAACATCATGTTTTCATGCGAGGCAATGCGCATGTGCGTGATGAACAAAGATCGCTCTATTCCCGAACGCTTGTTTAAAGCTAAAGCCCATAATCAGGTATCACATTCTGCAGCCTGCTCTGAGCTCAGCCTGGTTAGATGTGTTGGACCCCTCAGCAGGCAAACAGAATACTTAACTATCCAATCACTCTGTTTACAGAACCGCAAACAAAGCCATTACAGTCATCAGTGAAGTCGTTTAAAGCAGCTAAATGTTTCTCCTCATTTCTCCTCTTGGACGGCATTTTTGTTTCATCATGCCTAGCAGGATGACACGCTCCCACCCCCGACTGTTTTGGTGAAGAGATCATTCAGCGGCATGGCTGAAATCCCTGATTGTGGCTTTAGGTCACAGGAGAATAATTGGAAGTTGCGAGCACGGTCGCCGTCTCACCTCCATACTGGTCAGGTTGCACCTGTGAGTTCCTGCAAACCAGCCATCAGTGGAACACTGATCGATATCCACATCCTGCAGGCTGACATCCACCCGAACAACTCCCCTACGAGCAAGAAAGAGAGAGAGAGAGACAAAGAGAGAGAGAGAAGAGGGAGATCAATTATGTCTTCAGCGCCAGAGGAGGAGAGTCAATCAGCTAGAACAACGTAAATGTCTAAAGTGAAATGTAAGCTTTGCTCTTCTGAACACTCTGAATCCATAAAGCACCGCACCGGGTGATAAATACGTCTCCTGAAGTTTTTTCCTAATGAGCATATAGGAATCTCCTGGGATATCGCTCGAGGGCCATGTCGGCTCCAGACATGCTACAGCACATAATGAAAACTAAGCTAATGGAAGACAACGAATGCCATATGGTTTGGCCTGGCAGTGATTGGCAGAATCGAGTGGATAAGAGAGCTATCATGGATTGGCCTGATTTCTCCTCATCTCCCAACACAGCAATCACTTTGTGTAGCTCATTCAGATGCACAAACCAAAAAAACGAAAGAATAAAGAAAGAGAAACACAGAGAAGCATGCATACCCACGGCATAAGCGAAGGAAATGAATCGGAACTAGTTCCCCGTCCTTTAACAGAACCCCAGCGTCTCTGTTTATGAGTTTCCATTATTAATGCTCTTCACCCCTTGGTGCTTCGGATCGTTAGCAATCCCATAATGCTCTCTGTGTAGGTCAATAAAACGCCACCTAGCCCCACCTGTGATGAAACGCCTTTCGGGCTGGCTCTTTCAGTGGTGAGTATATAGAGGAAAGCCATTAGTGCTAACAAACAGAAAAGGGACCCCCCAGCAGCTCATCCACGGTGGGCTTTCATGCAGAGATACACAGCGGCGCAATTACAAACGATACAATGGTCTCCTAATGGTTTGTTTACAATGGGCAAAATCACTTCTAAATTAAAGCTGGCAATCTGCTCTATAATCCCTATAGTCATTGTGCCATGTCAAGTACCCACTGCTGGAGAAGAGAGGCTGAAGACCACAGACCAAATGTGTGCATAGAATTTCTTTATGAAGAATCAAATAAAATAAAATCAAATTAAATTCATTTCTATAGAGCTTTTTACAAGTCATGGTGTCTCGAAGCAGCTTTACAGAAGTTCAGGAATACTAATTCATTAAGGAGAGAAAAGAAAGAAGCCCCCGGGGAGCAAACCGAAGGCCACTGTGGTAAGGAAACACTCCCTCAAGTAGAAGGACGAAACCCTGGGAGGAACCAGACTCACACGGGGGACCCATCCTCCTCCTCTGGTCCAAACTACACTTGGAAATACATCAGCTGAGTATCTAATTATGCTGATCTAGTCGTCGTGGTGACGATGAAGTTAATGAAGAACTAATTGTGGAATAATAGTCCGATGCAGGGAGCAGGGAGTCTGCAGTGGGAAGGCCTGGTTGGTCCGGGCAGGTAGGCAGCTGGTCAGGGGCAGGTAGCAGGGAAACCCGGTCAAACTTCTTTCAGTGTCAGGCTGGGTATGTAGGCAGCTGGTCGGAGGGGTCCAGCAGGATAGCCTCAGTATCAAGTCAGCCCAGACATCCGGAGGGCCGGAGAACGATCCACAAAGAAAAACAGCATGCTCAAGAATCGTAAACGGCCCGCAAGTACACCCCAGAGGCACTCCGAACTTCAAAGCCATGCAACTTTACATCGGCTCTATTCACACAGCAGAAATGGCCAGCACAAATCAGAAGTTCCAGTGAACGGGCTCTGGGAATAATGTATTCACGTCTGGAGGTCTGAAGGAGAGTCAGCACTGGGCTGCACTTTGGAGGCCCCCTGAGGTTTGTACTCTGTGTTCTCCGGGAGAGACGCAACTACACTGAGCTTGTAAGAGTTGAGCTCTGTTACTATAGGCTTGGACTGTGACATTATTCAACGTTACATATGGAGTCGTTATAAAAGTTTGAGGGCCGGTGGTCCAATGAGTTTATTCTATTGGAAAACCAGTTAACATATTCTCTACAGTGAACACACTTTTAAAAATGGGGGAATGTAATTAGTATGTGTTAAACACCACAAATAAATAGAAACAATAAAATAAATTAAATTGACAGAAAAAAAGAGGTATATTTAAGTTTGCTCCTGAAGACGTTGTGCTAGAAGAAGTGCTAGCTAATGTAACTTGACCGGGGCAGTTATGTAAACTTTTCCTTATGACTTATTATATTGCGTCTTAAACTGACAAGCACAACTTAGCATGGAGATAAATGTGCAATGACAAAAGTTTAGGGACGCTCCCCTCTAAATGGATTGTGTTGGTGATCTTAAAGACTCTACAGTCTCACACTGAACAGCTCCACCTGATGAGAGTCTGAACCAGTCCATATCCTGATACACCACATCTACTCCTGATGTACACAGTATGATACTCCTCCATATCTCCACCTCTAATATATATGTAGTGGTGTAAAAACTTTGATCTCTTTTTCTGCACAGTGTAAAAGCTCTAGTTCTCCTTTCAGCTTAGTGAATATTCATGATGGACCGACCAATAGAATCGCTCCAAACCTGCTTAGTACTAAACCTTGTTCTATCAGATCCACTGCAGGGTAAGAAAGAAAGCTGGTTCCTCCTCCTGTACAGCTCTACTCTGGAGGGTTTTTAAGGTGGACTGTATAATTAGAGTGCTATTTAATAGTTTGGTGTCTTCACTTTTATTCTACAGTAAAGCATTAAGACAAACATAAGGAGAACCTACGAGTTCTTCTATGAGTGGCCGGGTCTGAACTTTAGACGGGTACTGTAAGCTTCTATTACACGCTAACAGCATTAGCCTCGCAGCAGCGCAAAACTGAATTAGCTTCAGACTCTGTGTCTGACGCCAAACATGTCTTGGCTGATTGACTAGAGTATGGATTAGAGGGGAACGGTGTAAACTTGATTTTTGCTGCTAGAAAGTAAATCTCCTAGCACTGTGCTCAGGCTCCCCTGATAAAGAACTGATGGGCTGAAGGCTTCGACTCGTAAACCTCTCAGTCGATACACTAAAGAATAGCAGGCTGGCTCACAGAGCGAGGCGTGGGGAGCGTGTGTCAGGGCAGGGCGAGGACTTGTATATTGTGAGACTGGAGTGCTTTTCTGCAGGGAGGGGAGTTTGTTTATTCACACATACTTACACCAGCACACTCGCAGAGGACTCAGTGCATCTGCTCTTATTAATAACTTTGAGTGTGGCCTTGCCTGAGGCTTTTCGGATCTGAGTTTATTTCCCGTCTCCACCGCTCTGCTCCCTCCGTAGGAGTACGGCACACGGCTCTGGCTAACAGAGGAGAACAGTGAGTAAATCTGAGAGGGACCTTTCCTAATATAGTCCCTCTCTGGGTTCACACATACACGTACAGCACTTTGGTACTGAGCCAGATGCATATACAGATTCATATACAGGACTTGCTCCTATTCTTATACAGCCACTTCACTCCCATACACTGTAAGGCCCCCTCCAGCTGTACTGAGAGCCGTCCACCAACCAAAACCATCCAGCCAACAGTGTCCTGTGGGCAGCGTTCTGTGGGCAGCGTCCTGTGGGCAGCGTTCTGTGGGCCAGCGTCCTGTGGGCCAGCGTCCTGTGGGCCAGTGTCCTGTGGGCCAGCGTCCTGTGGGCAGCGTCCTGTGGGCAGCATTCTGTGGGCAGCATTCTGTGGGCAGCATTCTGTGGGCCAGCGTCCTGTGGGCAGCGTTCTATGGGCAGCGTCCTGTGGGCCAGCGTCCTGTGGGCCAGCGTCCTGTGGGCAGCGTCCTGTGGGCAGCGTCCTGTGGGCAGCATTCTGTGGGCAGCATTCTGTGGGCCAGCGTCCTGTGGGCAGCGCCCTGTGGGCAGCGTCCTGTGGGCAGCGTTCTGTGGGCCAGCGTCCTGTGTGCAGCGTTCTGTGGGCAGCATCTTGTGGGTAGCGTTCTGTGGGCCAGCGTCCTGTGGGAAGCGTCCTGTGCCCACTGTTGAAGGACTAGAGGATGACCAACACTGCACTGTGCAGCAGCAGATGAGCTATCGTCTCTGACTGTCCATCTACAAGGTGGACCAGCAGTGTAGGAGTGTCTAATAGAGTGGACAGTGAGTGGACACAGTGTCTCAACACTCCAGCAGCACTGCTGTGTCTGATCCACTCACACCAGCACCACACACTAACACACCACCACCACGTCAGTGTCACTGCAGTGCTGAGAATGATCCACCACCCACACCATACCTGCTCTGTGGTGGTCCTGTGGGGGTCCTGACCATTGAAGAACAGGGTAATACAGTGTACAGAGAATCAGGTGGACTACAGTCTGGACCAGGCATCCAGTTTGGCATAGCAGTTCTATTAGTCAATTAACTCAATCAACAGTCACTGATGACTCAGTTCTAGAGTAAGAATCACCAGCTGCACTCCCCACCCAACACAGCCTGGTCAAATGAAGACCCAGAGCGGCTAACCCTCCCTCCCTCTCTCTTGCCTTCAGCGTTACACGAGTGTGGATGACGGGTAAGGCTGCTGATGGACTGTTCCGGACAGCCAGGAGGAAGGAAAGGCCCCAAAAATAGCCACCCTTTGCGCTCAGCTGGTCCAGCATCTGCTTAAGCCGCCACCCCTTCGCCTTTCAGAGAGTGCCCCGCAGCCTCGGCATGTTTAAAAACCCAAACACAACATTTGGCTCATTTCAAACTTATTCATCCATCTCTCTCTTTACCCTCCAAGGGTCTCTCCCCTAGCAGTGAGCCAAAGTGGACATATGGCGACCCACCCGGGGCAGCTGGGGCTGACAGTGGGAAACCCCAGTCTCCTTCCAGTCATGTGCAGTGTGTTGTTCAGTGAGTTCAGCGAGGCTCTTCAGCTGCACAGCTCTGTGGAGGATGCTGAAACCAACTTTTGAACAATGATACTCAGAAGTTACTGACAGTAGCAGAAGCCTGCTGTAATTTAACTCCACTGGAGTAACAGTACGAAAGCATTTACCTTCAAACTCGTATTCAGCTCAGTGTAGGTGAAGAGACTCTCGTGTCTCTCAGTCCACCAGTCTTTTATAGAAGCTCATTCATTAGTCTGATACAGATGACTATTCATATGGTCATAAGCACAGAACACTGAAGGAGAACTGGTTCCATTAGCTAGAACCACGCTCTATCCAACACATCAAAACACGCTACTTACAGTACACTCACGCATTACCCTTACTGAGCTACTGTACACCAACACACTACTTACAGTTCACTAACACATTACACTTACTGAGTTACTGTACACCAACACGCTACTTACAGTACACTAACACATTACACTTACTGAGTTACTGTACACCAACACGCTACTTACAGCACACTAACACATTACACTTACTGAGTTACTGTACACCAACACGCTACTTACAGCACACTAACGCATTACACTTACTGAGTTACTGTACACCAACACGCTACTTACAGCACACTAACACATTACACTTACTGAGTTACTGTACACCGACACGCTACTTACAGCACACTAACGCATTACACTTACTGAGTTACTGTACACCAACACGCTACTTACAGCACACTAACGCATTACACTTACTGAGTTACTGTACACCAACACGCTACTTTCAGCACACTAACGCATTACACTTACTGAGTTACTGTACACCAACACGCTACTTTCAGCACACTAACGCATTACACTTACTGAGTTACTGTACACCGACACGCTACTTACAGCACACTAACGCATTACACTTACTGAGTTACTGTACACCGACACGCTACTTTCAGCACACTAACGCATTACACTTACTGAGTTACTGTACACCGACACGCTACTTTCAGCACACTAACGCATTACACTTACTGAGTTACTGTACACCAACACGCTACTTACAGCACACTAACACATTACACTTACTGAGTTACTGTACACCGACACGCTACTTACAGCACACTAACGCATTACACTTACTGAGTTACTGTACACCGACACGCTACTTTCAGCACACTAACGCATTACACTTACTGAGTTACTGTACACCAACACGCTACTTTCAGCACACTAACGCATTACACTTACTGAGTTACTGTACTTACAGTACACCAACACGCTACCTACAGAACACTAACGCACTACGCTTACTGAGCTACCGAACACCGACACACTACTTACAGTACACTAACACGCTACCTACAGAACACTAACACACTACGCTTACTGAGCTACTGTACACCAACACACTACTTACAGCACACTAACACATTACACTTACTGAGTTAAAGTTACACTACTTACAGCGACACGCATTACATTACTGAGTTACTGTACACACTAACACACTAACACTTACTGAGTTACTGTACACCAACACACTACTTACAGCACACTAACACATTACACTTACTGAGTTACTGTACACCGACACACTACTTACAGTACACTAACACATTACACTTACTGAGTTACTGTACACCAACACGCTACTTACAGCACACTAACACATTACACTTACTGAGTTACTGTACACCAACACACTACTTACAGTACACTAACACATTACACTTACTGAGTTACCGCACACTAACACACTACTTACAGCACACTAACACATTACACTTACTGAGTTACTGTACACCAACACACCACTTACAGCACACTAACACATTACACTTACTGAGTTACTGTACACCAACACACTACTTCCTTAAATGACATCATTGCATTAATCTGGGCTAGCCAATTAGCATGCTAACCTCAATAGATATCTGCAGAACAAAACATAGACGCCTTTAAAGAATCATCAAAACATTCACATCTTCACAAACTTCAAAAACTTACATGCAGAAGTTAATGTAAAATGATTGTCTCTCTCTTCAGCCCCACCTTCCTTCTGTCTCTCTCCCTCTCTCTCTCTCTCTCTCTCTATGTTCATTCTATTTGATCTGACGAACAGGCCGGTGGGTAGGAGGAGCCACACTGTGGGTTCCACTCGCCTTAATTAAAGCTCTGCACCCGTGGCTAATATTAGAGCCAGGGCTCATCAGTGGCGGCCGTGCTGCCCAACATCCAAGGTCACACAGGCCTGGCATCCAATCACAAGATGTAAAGTGGATTGGTAACAGTCACGTCTAGATGATGACACAATAATTATCGCGTTTAATATGAAATGACTTGCGATTACAATCGCTCCATACAGTTAGACGGATATGACATTGGTCATCTTTGACCTGCCAGTCTGTAAAAGGCTGGGCCTCACTTTCATAACCTTTCAATAAGGCATCAAAACCAGCTTCAGGTGCTGAGTCCAGTAACACTGAGCACAGCAATGATCTGATCATCCTAGACCACTACATTAAGCCCCCTTAGTGTCAGCTGGCCCCAGAACATGGGCCCACAAGTCTCAGAAGCACCTGGCAAACTGTAGGTGCTTGAGTTTGCTGACTCTTGAGGCTTTCCTCCGGTAACCCTCCGGAACATCCTGTGCTCATGTGGGTGCTGTGTTCTTGTAGTTTGGGAGGTGTCCTGCTATTCTCCAGTTGTGATCCCTGGAGAGTCTTTCGCCCCTACCACCATCTACCTCACTGTCTTTGTGGCCAGTACAATCATACGTCCTCTTCTAGGCCGATTCGTAACATCTCCAGCGGCTTTAAGCTGTGTAATCATTACCCTGATTGAGGAAATGCGCATTTTTACCACTGTAGCTGTTTCCTTGTGGTAGCTGTTTTCCTGCTTTCTGCAGCTCTGCAATCTTCTGTCGCTCATCACTGCTGTACTCCCTGGTCCCTCTCATAGTGACTAATGCAAATCTGGCCTGTGTGGCACTTTCTCAGCCCTGCAGTGACACTAACGTGTTGGTGGTGTGTTAGTGTGTGTTGTGCTGGTGTGAGTGGATCAGACACAGCAGAGGTGCTGGACACCTCAGTGTCACTGCTGGACTGAAAATCATCCACCAACCAAAACAATCCAGCCAGCAGTGCCCTGTGGGACAGCGTCCTGTGGGTAGCGTCCTGGGGGCAGCGTCCTGTGGGCAGCATCCTGTGGGGCAGCATCCTGTGGGGCAGCATCCTGTGGGGCAGCATCCTTTGCCCACTGATGAAGGACTAGAGGATGACCAACACTGCACTGTGCAGCAGCAGATGAGCTATCGTCTCTGTGTGTCCATCTACAAGGTGGACCAGCAAGGTAGGAGTGTCTAATAGAGTGGACAGTGAGTGGACACAGTGTCTCAACACTCCAGCAGCACTGCTGTGTCTGATCCACTCACACCAGCACCACACACACTAACACACCACCACCACGTCAGGGTCACTGCAGTGCTGAGAATGATCCACCACCCACATCATACCTGCTCTGTGGTGGTCCTGTGGGGGTCCTGACCATTGAAGAACAGGGTAATACAGTATACAGAGAAACAGATGGACTACAGTCTGGACCTGTACACCTACAGAGTGTCCTGTATGTTCAGTGGAGCTGATAACATGGACAGTGTAGATACAAGGAGACGGTTTTAATGTTATGGCTGATGGGTGTATCCGTCTTATAGCCACAGTATCAAAGTTCTCTGAAGTGCTCGGAGAACGTACCTGCAAAGACAAAGGCACCAACTGACATTTCCAGAGACCTCCGGAATGGCTCTACACTGCTTATCCTTTTCCCTGCTGTGACTCTTATTGGACTCAGCAGTAGCAGAGGTCAGTCAGTGACAGGTCAGAGATACGCTGTCCGACTAGGCGATCATGCCAGCGATAATAACAAACAACATAAATACGCATCCTATCAGCAGCAGACTGGGAGCATCTGTTTTCCTAATGCGGATCCCCCTGCAGGATTTTAATCCCATAACATCCTCAGATTTACCGGAACGTAATCTCGTTTGGAGAGATAGGGCAAAATATCGGTGAATCGCCCAAATGTGCTCAGGGCCTCTCGGGCCTCCTGGGCCGGGCCGGGCCGTGTCAGGCCGGGTGTTGCCTGGGTGAAGGTGATGCTGTAAATTAGGGAACGCTTTCATTCGGTTCCAGCTTCTCATCTGAGCCTGCAGCACATCCAAACAGCAGATCAGAGGGATGATTCTGTGTGTTCAGAAAATCAGTCTGTTCTCCATGTTCCAGTGCCAGAAATGAGCTCAGCCCTCATCATCAGCTCTCGCTAAAACGGGGAAGAAAGATTTTGAAGGCATTCTTGCTTTTCCCTGTGTTTTCTTTCCTCACATGCATTACAAACGAGGAACCCGAAGAACTTATCAAGCACCTCAGACCGGCTGGGAGCAGAGTCAGTGTCAACACCACTGAATACTTCCTCACTGTAGCCAGTGGAGGAGAAGGGTGAAAAGTAACGCTGAGGCTGATAGACTGATAGCGATAGGCCTTCATTTGGGGCCATAAATGCTAAACTATAACAACGAAAAGAAAACACATATCTACATTAGCCTGATGCTAACTTCTGCTAGCACCCCTATGAGACTGCAGTCCAAGCTAACAGTGACTCACATGTAAATATGAAAAATATGAGTCTCTGGAGTCGCTGGAATCTTCATAAATTGTTTACCAACTAAGATAATATGATGTTAGCTTATGCTAGCTCCACCCAAGATGTTCTGATGCTATGTTAGCATTAGGCTAATGGTTCACATGAACAATTTTACATTGCAGATGAACAATGAAATGGTATGCAACATCAAATGATGTCATACATAGAAGAATAAATGTCATTATGTAACGCTGCCAGCTACAGACTTACTTTTATAATGCCCGGAAGGGTGGCATTGTACCATCAACAAGTCAGGAGCACAACCTCTAATTAGTCAACAAGTCAAGAACATAGCCTTTGGTAGGTCAGCAAGTCTGGAACACAGCTTCTGATTGGTTGACAAGTCAAGAACCTCTGGTAGGTCAGCAAGTCAATCCCACAAGCAACGCTTGATCAACAAATTAGAAACACAACCTCCAATTGGAGAACAAGTCATAAACACAGCATATGATTGATCAGCAAGTCAAGGACACAACATCCATTCGGTCGACAAGTCAGGAACACAACCTCCGATTGGTCAACAAGTCAGGAACACTACCTCCGATTGGTCAACAAGTCAGGAACACAACCTGTGATTGGACAACAAGTCAGAAACACAGTTTTTGATTGATCAGCATGTCAGGTACGCAACCTCCAATTGGTCAATAAGTCAGGAACACAACCGCTGAATGGAAGACAAGTCAGGAAAACAGTCTTTGAAAGGTCAATAAATCAGGAACACAACCTCCAATTGAACAACATGTCAGAAACACAGCTTTGGCCAGCTCTAGCTAGTCAGCAGATGTTAGGCATGCGGGCCAGTTATTACCTAGACCAACAAAGTATCTGGACCACATTCGCTAGTTCTACTCACCTCACATTCCTCTTCTCCACCAACAAAGTGGTAGTGCTCATGCTGGCTTCCAGGCTCAACTGAACATAGGGTGGCCACACGTCCATTTTTTTCAACTCCCAGTCCTTTCAGTCCTCCCAATGCCTATTAGTACCTTTGCCGGACTAACTATTTAAAATGTTGACTCACTATCTATATTATGTGTGCCCCCCTTTACAATGTCTTCCTTTAGTGGAAGGGAAGCCATCCTGTTTGGGGTTATGAAAGTGGCCACCTGATTAAAAATGGGCCCCCTTTTCCACTGGCTTGAGAGCCGCATGATTTTGCATCTGGAGGTGACCGGTCCTCTGTAAGACCTCCTGTTGAAAGCACTCATCAAAAAGCACATCACTGGTGGGATACAATAGTTCCCGAGTTAAGAACCGCAGAACCCGGTAACACTGCACACCCCTTTGCCGCTTGCGCCACAGGTTCCACAGTTCCAGACCAAGTTAATAGTGTTGGATCTGCAGTTTTCCGGCTGCACCAGCACCAAAAAGGCCTAACAGTGGGCCACATATGAGCCAGGGCCCCATATACTGGACCAGAACAAACTCAACGATATGCCCCAAATGAGCTTCGCTAACCAGGCTGCTAGGGGAAAAAAGCATGAGCCAGTATAACTGGTCACCAAGAAAACGAGCACAAGACCAGCCAAACCCACACTGGAATACATGCTGGTTGTTCCGCACGGTGTCTAGAGAATTCCAGGTTGGCTTTCTTTCTTCCTGTCTGGCTGGAATGGATAAAAATGTCTCTGGTGTTCATTATGCACAGAATAAACACAGAAATGCTGTCGTGACAAATTGCCTCGCTAATGCTAGCTTGGATATACAGTATTTATTGTCTTATAGCTCAGTGGCGAGATTGGGAGACACCACGGGGATCCCAATGGTTGTTTGATGTATTCGCATTATGCATGAGAGTGCACACTGAGCTGAGAGAGCATTAATGAACCAAAACATGAGAACACTAAAGAAGTGAGTTCAGTTAAACTGACGAGGGTGAGGGGCATAATGAAGCGGTAAACAATACCGCATGACATGACAAACGACATACTAGACTTTACAGTGCCAGAACGCGGGAACCTTTAAACAACCACCATTGAAAGGGATTCTGGGAAAACCGCTGCGCTATCATCTTCAAAGGGTGCCTTGAGATTATTTATGACGATCTCCTTGTGTTATTCATTTCTGCAGATCTCACACTGGACAGAGGCCCTGACAGTTTGTTCTTTCAGTCATTCGCGTGTGGCAGTGGTGGTGGTGGGGGGCGCTCGTGTTTCATTGCACACTTCCTCCAAGCTAATTGATCGTATCAGGTTTTTTTATGGACCTCTCTGTGTCACGTTTGGCGTGCCGGTTCAAAGATCTCCATGTCCCCCCATCCTCTGAATGAAAGACGGTGATATAGTGGTTTGTGCTTCAGCTCTTCAGTGAATCCCCCCGACTGGAATTCGGTTCAGACGGAGCAGTGCAGTGAGACACTGCAGTCATACTAATTCTGGCTAATACAGGAGCTGCATGGTTTCCTCCCAGCAGACTTAATTTCTCCAGACAGCGAGGTCAGACAGAACTGTGTCTGTGTTTTGATAATAGACATTTCCATTTCACTCTCTTATTCAAAACCGGAGGCTTTCCCTCTCTGCATGCCCACTGCCACTAACACTAACACTAACACTACTAAAATTAACCAATATAATATATAACCAATAAAAGTCTGAAATTATTATTAACACATTCTCCACAGTAATATTTTTATTTCTGTTTAAAATGCCTATATATATATATATATATATATATATATATATATATATATATTTAACTTATTTAACATTACAGACTGTAAAAATAATAATAAGTAATAAATAATAAGCCCAATGGACAAAAAATTAGAAAAACTAAGGTGGTAGTAACTTCAGGCTCCTGCAGATGGCGCTGCATGAGGATGCTGGTGCTATAAGTACCTGAGGGGTGTGAGTGACAGGATCCATAGATTGAGAAGAGGTGCTACAGTGCAGGGAATGTCTCGTTCCATGTGTGGAAAACACTCCAAAGCAGATGTTAATGATTGGCTAAAAGGAGGGACTGCATGTGGGCGTGGCCAAAGACCACAGTGTGAAGGTAGTAACTGAATCTGCAGGTGTATGGAAGCAGCGTACGGTCATACGGGTCTACCAGCAGTGGGAAAATCCCAGTCTACAGGGAATTCTTCTTGGAATTGTGCCAGGGAAGGTATCCACCAGATCTGACCCAACTGACCAATTCTTTGATGTAAGAGTGTCTGAACAGTGATGCGGCCTCCATCCAGAGACTGGTCCAGTCTGTGCCCAATCTAGTCCCTGCTGTTATTGGTGCTGGTGGAGGTACTACACCCTATTAGGTCCGTTTCGGTCACAGGAGTGTATGTGACATGTTAACTTATTTACACTCCTATCACAGACCAGCTTCCCTGAAATGCTAAGAACTGGCCCCTCCCCTGTTCTACACCTAGTCCTATGTCCTCATTAGGCCTCAAAGACCAGGACTCTCACACTCTCTCTTTGCGAGGTATTACCCCTCTCAGAGCGGCCATATTGAGCCACATTCCCAGTGTTTGTTTTCTGTATTTCCCTTTCTGCCTTTTCCTCTTTGGATTCGCTTTCCCTTTCTAGTTTGTTACCTGATCCAGCCACTATTCCTCTAGTGCTGTCCTGCTATTTGATTCCCTACTATCTTTATACAACTCTGGGTTTAGATCTCAACCCGGTGTCAACCTGGTGTCCTAGTGTTACACCACAACATGTACATTGAACGGGGCTGTTCAAACTTTTGCATGCATCTGCATTCAGCTGGGGGCAGCATGGTGGCGCTGTCGCCTCATAGAGGGAAAGGGTTTGGGTTTGATTCCCAACTGGGGTGTCCTAGGCCCTTTCTGTGTGGAGTTTCCATGTTCTCTGAGTCTGTGTGGGTTTCCTCTGGGTGCTCTGGTTACCTGCCACAGTCCAAAGACATGCAGTCAGGTGAACTGGAGATGCTAAAATAGGTGGGTTTATCTGCCCTGTGATGATGGATTGGAGGCCTGTCCAATGTGTTTCCTGCTTTCTGCCCAGTGAGTGCCGGAATAGGTTCCAGCCCCTGCTTGTTGCACAGATGGGATCTTTGGGCATGCTCCAAAATGCAGTCCTAAGCCCTACAGTCCTCCTGCAAGGACATACTATAATAGCATCAACAGTTGTTCACATACAGGGGAAGAGAACCTGAGGTGTTAATATGACTGACCTGCACTGTGCATAGGCCCTGCACGACTGTGTGAATGGTCAAACTGGTTAATTTAGAAATGTGCTACTTTGCTTATCTACAGTTGGCTCGGGATTACAGCTGGGAACGCTCTCTAATCCTCAATTCCTGCAAGTCTGCGTCTCCAATATATCTGGACCAACCACTTATGTTGTCTTTCTGACACTGATAGGGTTAAACTGGATAACCCAGCACCAGACCAGCACTAACCAGCATAAACTAGTTTAGGCCAGCCTGGAATTCCAGCTTTGTCTGGATGATCAGTCATCAAAAACCTGAATCTATGGAACATCAGAAGACTCTATTTATGGCCTACACAAATTACTCACATTAAGCAGTTGTTATGTAACTCTGTTAACTTTTTTATTATTGGAGTGTTAGCCTGTCATCTGGTTAGCTTTCTCCTAGCCTGCTCAGCTAGTAAGGTACATCTCTACTCAGCACTTCTACTTTCTAATGGGAAGGACCACAATCCTTGCAGTACCACGGAAACCCTGAAGGGGCATGGTGTGTTTTAGGTAAACATCTGGAGGTCAACAGATATCAGGTGAGCACCAGGTAGTATCAGGTTAGCACAAGTGTTATCAGGTGCACACAAGAGATCTTATGAGAACCAGGTATTATCATATGCGCACCAGATACTATTAGGGGCATACCAGGTACTGTGTGCTGCACACCAGATACTATCAGGTAAGCATTAGGTACTATCTGGTGAGATCTAGCTACCATCAGTGAGCACCAGGTACTATCAGGTGAGCACTAAATATTATAAAAGTCCACACCAGACCCTATATGTTGTACACCAGATACTTTCAGGTGAGCACCAGATACTATCCGGTGATCTAGCTACCATCAGGTGTGCATCAGGTACTATCAGGTTGCTACTTAGACACATGGAAATGCATTTGGATGAAAGATTTGGATGAGGATGACTGGACTGCACTGGACTGGACTGGTGTGATCTTGTCTGGACCTGACTGGACTAGACTAGACTAGACAAGGCTTGACTTAACTTGATTTGACCTGTCTTGTCTTGTCTTGTCTTGTCTTGTCTTGTCTTGTCTTGTCTTGTCTTGTCTTGTCTTGTTTTGTCTTGTCTTGTCTTGTCTTGACCTGTCTTGTCTTGTCTTGACTTGACTGGACTGGTCTTGTCTGGACCTGACTGGACTATACTAGACTAGACAATACTTGACTTAACTTGATTTGACCTGTCTTGTCTTGTCTTGTCTTGTCTTGTCCAGTCAGGTCCAGACAACACCAGTCCAGTCCAGTCCAGTCAAGTTTTGTCTTGTCTTGTCTTGACTGGACTGGTCTTGTCTGGACTGGACTGGACTGGACTGGTCTTGTCTGGACTAGACTAGACTAGACTAGACTAGACTAGACTAGACTAGACAAGACTTGACTTAACTTGATTTGACCTGTCTTGTCTTGATTTGACCTGTCTTGTCTTGACTTGACTTGACTTGACTTGACTTGACTTGACTTGACCTGTCTTGTCTTGTCTTGTCTTGTCTTGTCTTGTCTTGTCTTGTCTTGTCTTGTCTTGTCTTGACCTGTCTTGTGTTGACTTGACCTGTGAAGTCTTGTCTTGACCTGTCTTGTCTTGTCTTGTCTTGTCTTGTCTTGTCTTGTCTTGACCTGTCTTGTCTTGTCTTGTCTTGACCTGTCTTGTCTTGGTTTGTCCTGACTTGACCTGTCTTGTGTTGACTTGACCTGTGAAGTCTTGTCTTGACCTGTCTTGTCTTGTCTTGTCTTGTCTTGTCTTGCCTTGTCTTGACTTGACCTGTCTTGTCTTGTCTTGTCTTGTCTTGCCTTGTCTTGTCTTGACTTGACCTGTCTTGTCTTGTCTTGTCTTGTCTTGACCTGTCTTGTCTTGACTTGACATGCATGACTGAGGGTCTCCAGAGCAGATTTAGCATAGCTCATGGAGCGTGTAGCTCCACTTTGTATGTAACAGTAGCCAGTAAGTGGTTTCACAGCCACACAGATAGAACTGTAGCTGTGTATCATTAGTAAACCACACTTCATTAGTAAAGTCACACACGGCCACAAACAGTAAAGAAACCATCCGGCGTTCAGGAAAATCACACTGCAGAACAATTATGTGAGAGCTCAGCCCTCCAACGCTTCCAATTCTCTTCTCACAAGGACTTCAGAGGGGAAAATAAGTCAATACTCGGAGCTGTCTCCCATGGGGCCCAGCCCAGCTATTTCATTGTTTTTCCTCAAATATTACCACTACGGCCAATTCAGCACCAAAGAGACCATCGTGGCAGAATCGCTGGAAGTGTCTGAAACATCCGAGGCAGTTACGGAACAAACATTCGCCAGGCAATTAAATTAACACTGCCTGTTTTTTAGAAGATAGAGGGATACAAGGAGAAAAGAAGGGAGTGGTGCATGATGTGCTAGATCTACATTCACTATCACTTTATGTCTTTATGATTTCTGTGGCCATAAAGACGTTACGGACTCCCATCTCTGCGCAGTGTTATCACAGGGAGTGATCTACGGTGTCTATTGGCTCAGTATACGGCACATAATAGGAGTTGTCAAGATAGTAAAAGACTGTAATAGACGCAATTAACTTCTCAACCAAAACGGTCTGTGCCCGGCAGCTGTTCCAGGAGTGAAGAATCATCGCAGGTGATCCGCTAGGATAAGCCATTTGGAAGTCGGAAAAATTCAGACCCGGAAAAATGAATCGGAAAATGTCAAGCAAGGCGTTAGGCGGCCGAAACGAAGACGGCTCCCGGTCGCTGTTGTACATCGTTCATTATTTATTCATTATTGTATTGACTGCCGTTATCTGGGAGGGATCCTCCGAGCGGAGGCTGGAGGCTGCAGATTAGGGAGCACTTTGTAAATACGTGTAGGTGGTAATAAGTGGCCTTCAGCACGGCAGGCTGGGAAGTTATGATGATATGGGCCGTGAGCATGCATTAATCCATTACCAGCGGGATGAAGAGTGGCCGTAAAGCTACGCACCAGTCAAATATCCACCTCACGAATGATGGGGGTAAGAGGGCCGACTGAAACCATTCCCGCATGTTTCCTACAGCTCTGCTCGTGTACAGGGCTTCCCCAGGATGACTAATCAGCATTAAGACGTTCTGTGAAATTCCGCCCCTCCAAAAGTCACACTTACACTCCAACAATTCTCCACATACTTGAATGGTTAAGATGTACACAGAGTCATTCCGAGTAGAGAAGCATGTTCACAGTGGTGGTGATAGGCTGAAGCTCTACCAGCTCCCTCACAGAAAGTCCCGACCTGAAATGGATGCTAACACGCTGCCTGATGTCTGAGACACTGTCTACTGATAGTCCTGTGATGACGTTTTGACCTATAATGCCTTATTTATCCAATATACACAGTCGAGTCACATTATTATTACTTTTGACGGCTCATGAAGGAAGTGTCATTTTGTGGCATTCTCCGGGCCCACTCTGCCATGTGGAAGGCACCATCACCTGACTTGGGTATGAATCCATCCTTGCAGATCATGTACACCCATAAATGCTGATTGTCTACCCTGGGGCAGATGGGACCTTCCAGCAAGACAATGCCACATGTCGCATGGCTAGAAATTTCCAACAGTGGTTGGAAGAGCATGACGTCCAAGTACTAACTGCCCTCAGTAGTACCTGAACTGAGCTGGTTATGCGCCCCCATACCCAACCCAATTCCCCCAGAACCTTAGGTCGAAACCCTCATTGACAGAGGACCTCGACTGTGGTGTTAACCCTATGGACCCTCCACCACACACCCTCCAGCAGCTGTGGGATGCACTGCAGTCAGCATGGCTTCCGATACCTGTGATAACCTACCAGGACCTTACTGAGACATCACCTCCCGAGCACAGTCTTACGCTGCTGTCCGTTCCTGTCTCACTACAGCTCTTGTATACATTTTCTGTGATATTAGCTGGTGTCATCATAACATAATGTTCGAGCAGTCGAACATACCCCGATATGTTTTCCCATCCTCAGCCACCACCATCACACAACACTCAGGCAAAGACACGTGCCAGGACACACTCGCCATGGGTTTGGATAGTAATTTAAACGACTATGTTTTACTTTACTTCAGATTATTCTGATGCAAATGCAGCCACACTGTAAATCACAGTCAGCCTGTTCCATGGAAAGGCCTTGCCGGTCAACGCCGCATCACAAATTCACTCTCACGGTACTTGCAGCTTTAGCGACCTTGGCACACCATTAGTACTTACCCGCTGTAGTAGACCGTTAAAAGGTCAGAGGAGCCAACAACAACTGAAGCCACACAAAGAAACGTCCTGTGGACGTTTAAAGGGGAGCGCCACCACAGTCCATATATATCAGAATTTCTGCAGCATTCGATTCACTGAGATGCAGATATGGGTTTTCAGAGTGGCTTGGTGTAGAACAATTCATCATAGAGAAAGAAGATGTTTTACAGTGGTGGTGGTGGGAACCAGAGGTCACCATGTCTACAACACCAACATAGACATTTTATTTTGAAACCTACACGTTTGTTGCTGATGATGGTAAAAGAGCAAAGAGCAATTATATGTGTGTGTATATATATTTATATAAGATTCAGACTAGGATAGATAGCATATATTAGACAGACAACATATACCCATATAGATTATATATGTGTATGTGTGTATGGTGGGTGTGTGTGTGTAGCTGTGTGTGTATGTGTGTATGTGTAGTGTGTGATATCTGTGTGTCGTGTATGTGTGTGTGTGTCTGTGGTGTGTGTAGTAGTGGTGCGTGTAACCGTGATGTGTGGATGTGTGTGGTGTGTGTGTTGTGGGTGTATGTACTGTTGTGTGATGGGTCTGTGTGCATGCTATGTGTGTGTGTGTCGGCTGCATGGATGTGTGTGTGGGTTGTGTGTGTCGGTAATTTGTGTGATCGTATGTGTTATGTATGTGTGTGTGTGTGTGTGTGTGTCGATGTATGTTTGTAATGATTGTGTGTGTGTATGTGTGTGTGGCTAGTGTAGTGGAATGTGATGTGTTGTGTGTCTTTTGTGTGTATAGGTGTGTGTGTATGTGTAAAGTATATGTGTGTCGTGTATGTGTTTGTGTGTGTGTATGTGTGGTGTGTATGTATGTGAATGTGTGTGCTGTGTTATGTGTGTGTCGGCCTGTTGTGTTTGTGTGTTGTGTCTGTGTGTATTATGGTAGATGTGTGTGTACAACTGTGTATGTGTTGTGTAGTGTGTGTGTGTGTGTGCGTAGTAGTGTCTATGGGTGTGTGTGTTTCGTATGACCGTGTCTGTGATGTGTGTCTGTGTGTGTGTAATCGCTAGTGATGTGTGTGTATGTGGGACTACTACAGCCTCATGGTGATGTGTATGTGTGTGTGTGTGTGAGTGTCTGTTGTATGTGTGTATGGTGTGTGTGTGTGTATGTGGTGGTGTGAGTTGTGTGTGTGTGTAGTCTGATAGTCGTGTGCGTGTGTATGATGTGTGTATATGTGTGTTGTGTGTGTGTGTGTGTGTGTGTGTATGTGTCGTATGTGTGTGGTGTGATATGTGTGGTCGTGTGTGTGTGTTGTGGGTGTCGTGTGTGTGTGTGTGTGTGTGTGTGTGTGGTGGTTGTAGTGTGGTGTTTTGATGTAGTGTGTTGTGTATATGTGTGTGTGTGTGTGTGTGTAAGCAATACCCTGCATTTCTCCCTCCACCAAAAAAATGTGTCAAAAAGTTATCACCCCAATCTATGTGCCCTCAGAACCACCACCAAATCGACTACAAAGCTCGTGTGTCAGGCATCAGGCAATGCATGTTCAGCCACATTCTCACCAGCGTCAGCACCTTTATTAGCATTTAAAACTCTCTTGGACGGTCCTGGTCCACCAGTCACCACCCTCGTGTACAAACGCACAATCACAATTCCATTATATTTACTATTTACTAGAACCACCAGGGAACCTTCACATGTCCTGCTTATTGTTTCTATGACAAAGCTGCTGAGGCTAAATAGCGTGGGAATCACAAAACAACAGGTTTTCTTTCACCATGTGTACTCAAAAGAACTCGAGTAACAGCCAGAAATATCTTGAAAACGTGGGTATGGTGGAGTTCCCCTCTGATATTAAACCATATATGACCTACATGATTTCCCTGTCGCTGACAGATTTACCGTCTGCATACTACCTCATGACACAGGTAAACCACCTGCCTCTTCAAAGGGGAGAAAACAGAGTCACGCCTTATTTATGCTGCCAACACAATTAGCTATATCAACGACCGCCTTATTCGCCCCTTAAACAGATACTGCCCTCTAATGGACAGAGGTGGGATCACAGTTGAGCCTGATCCTATAAAACAGACTGTGATGTCCATACAGCTCATATGTGGAACTTCATACTAGCCTGGTATCATGCTCTGTGGTCCACTTACTGTTCACTCTATTAGACACTCCGTTTTTTGGGAGGGCTCGGTGTGCCTACCTTGCTGACTCACACCTTGTCAGATCGGACATGCCAGAGAAGATAGGCATCATCTGGCTGCTAGAACCAGTGCGCAGTGCATTGGTCATACCACTATAGTTCCTACTCATTCTTGGCCACAAACCTCCCAGAGACCGCTACGGCGTCGCTTGGATAGATTTTAGTTGGATGGACACACTGGTCTCAGTGTCCATGGACTCGCACTCACACCACAAGCACAACACACACTAAACACACCACATCCACGCTCAGTGTCCGCACTGCAGTGACCTCAGAATGGTCCCCACACCCCCAGTAAAC
>JAMWET010001263.1:10000-84221 GCA_024036415.1 Prochilodus magdalenae | reverse complement strand
CCCCGCCCATTTAACCTACAGCAGTTTAACTCAACACATATACAGTGACTCTTTCAGGGTCAGAGTGCCGAGCACTGAGAACGGTTCCTGCAACCTTTCACTCTCAGAGAAATGAAGGTTCCTAATGGGTTCTTGGCTTGGAGGTTCGGTTCCAACTGATGTAAAGCATAATGTGGACGTTCTTCACCAAAAACTAACCAAAATTAATCATCGATCTAATGATTTCAAAAACACACCGCTATATCAAAAACGGGTCTAGGGTGAAGTGGAAAAGTTGGAATATCGCTAAAGCCAAATTCGGAAAAACGTTTTTCAAGTCCTGAGTCGCATTATTCCGTCCAACCTGACCTATTCCACCTTATAAATCTTTTTGGCATGACTGGAAACGACTGATGACCCAGTCATGCCACACAGCTTTCCAGAACTTGCTCCAGAACTTTACCAAAATGCCAAATCCAAAGTTCGTCTGGAAAATGGTTCTGCACACGTTCTCCTAACTAAGTGGAACAAGCTTGAAGTTGGGTTCTTATCAGAATTTCCCGTTCCACCTTAAACGTTGCAGCAGTTGCTCTGGTGCTATTTAAGGTGGAACGGGAAATTAAAGTAAGAGGCCAGCTCGACCCTCGAGAAGGTGGACGGCGTTGGGGTGGCGCTGGGAATACCGCCCTGTTCCCCGCTACAATCATCTACACTTCCTTCCCAGTACCGTAGTGGTAGAAACACAACGTCAGTGCGTTATGGCATTCCTGCAAAGAACCCATTTATAGCACCTTATTTAGGAGAACTTAATCAAGGAACCATCCACTCAAGGTTCTCCCAGGAACCAGAAATGGTTCTTCTGTGGCAGTCCTCCATTTTGCACCTTATGTTTTAAGAGCACTTTATTAAAGAACCATCCTCTTACGTTCTCCCGAGAACTGCAACTGGTTCTTTATGGAACTAAAAGTGGTTCCTCCATGGTGTCAAGCCAAAGAACCCCTCTGAACCTTTGTTTTGAAGAGCGGTTCTTCAAGAACCAAAAGCTGAAAAGTTGCACAGGTAACCGGAAGTGGTTCTTCCGTGGCCAAACCGGTCATCAGGGCCAGACCACACTGTTGCTCGGTCTCTGCGTGTTGAGTTGGAGTAGAAATGTGGACCGGCTGGGGTTCCGTGAGGAGTGGTTTGAGAACCACTGTTCTAAGGAACCTTTTTTTTTTTTTATGCCAGCCGTATGTAAAGATCATCCTAAACCTGAGCGGACGTGAAGAGGGCCACTCGGCCGAGGCTGGGTCAGTTTGATGTGGCTCTAAATGAGGGATATCAGGAGGCAGCAGCGAGGGGGCCGCACACAGAGCCGCCAAGGGTCTGTTTATCATGGCATGCTGTACAGGAAGTGTAGTGTGTATGTGTTACTCTCTGTTTCCTTTGCAGGTCCATCGCCCAGGTAAACACATTAACAACTCTCTCTCTGTCTCTCTCTCTCTCTCTCTCTCTCTCTCTCTCTCACACTCTGTCTCTCTCTCTCTCACTCTGTCTCTCTCTCTCTCACTCTGTCTCTCTTTCTTGAGAAGAATCAGTTCTATCAGTAAGGATTAGACAGAGCTGCATAAGCATTCGCCACCCTTCATTTAAGCAGGAGTGGTCAGAGCGCCCTCTGCTGGAAAACTCAGTGTAACAGCTATACTCAAACTAAAGACTGTGTCCCAAATCAAGTGCTGCTGTAGTGGCCAGTTAGTGGAAGTAGAAGGGAGGCGTTTCTAATAAAGTGGCCAGTTAGTGGAAGTAGAAGGAAGGTGTTTCTAATAAAGTGGCCAGTTAGTGGAAGTAGAAGGTGGGTGTTTCTAATAAAGTGGCCAGTTAGTGGAAGTAGAAGGGAGGTGTTTCTAATAAAGTGGCCAGTTAGTGGAAGTAGAAGGGAGGTGTTTCTAATAAAGTGGCCAGTTAGTGGAAGCAGAAGGGAGGTGTTTCTAATAAAGTGGCCAGTTAGTGGAAGTAGAAGGTGGGTGTTTCTAATAAAGTGGCCACTTAGTGGAGGTAGAAGGGAGGTGTTTCTAATAAAGTGGCCAGTTAATGGAGGTAGAAGGGAGGTGTTTCTAATAAAGTGGCCAGTTAGTGGAAGTAGAAGGGAGGTGTTTCTAATAAAGTGGCCAGTTAGTGGAAGTAGAAGGTGGGTGTTTCTAATAAAGTGGCCAGTGTGTGGAAGTAGAAGGTAGGTGTTTCTAATAAAGTGGCCAGTTAGTGGGAGTAGAAGGGAGGTGTTTCTAATAAAGTGGCCAGTTAGTGGAGGTAGAAGGGAGGTGTTTCTAATAAAGTGGCCAGTTAGTGGAAGTAGAAGGTAAGTGTTTCTAATAAAGTGGCCAGTTAGTGGAAGTAGAAGGGAGGTGTTTCTAATAAAGTGGCCAGTTAGTGGAAGTAGAAGGTAGGTGTTTCTAATAAAGTGGCCAGTTAGTGGAAGTAGAAGGTAGGTGTTTCTAATAAAGTGGCCAGTTAGTGGAAGTAGAAGGTAGGTGTTTCTAATAAAGTGGCCAGTTAGTGGAAGTAGAAGGTAGGTGTTTCTAATAAAGTGGCCAGTTAGTGGGAGTAGAAGGTGGGTGTTTCTAATAAAGTGGCCAGTTAGTGGAAGTAGAAGGGAGGTGTTTCTAATAAAGTGGCCAGTTAGAGGAAGTAGAAGGGAGGTGTTTCTAATAAAGTGGCCAGTTAGAGGAAGTAGAAGGGAGGTGTTTCTAATAAAGTGGCCAGTTAGTGGGAGTAGAAGGTGTTTCTAATAAAGCGGCCAGTTAGTGGAAGTAGAAGGTAGGTGTTTCTAATAAAGTGGCCAGTTAGTGGAAGTAGAAGGGAGGTGTTTCTAATAAAGTGGCCAGTTAGTGGAAGTAGAAGGGAGGTGTTTCTAATAAAGTGGCCAGTTAGTGGAAGTAGAAGGTAGGTGTTTCTAATAAAGTGGCCAGTTAGTGAAGATTACAGTGCCTGGATTGAGACACAGCGCTTTCAGGTTGAGTCTTTACACGATATGAGCTGACTGAGGAAAGTTTCAGTGTGAAGGATTAATGAGGTGTTGCTGGTGTTTGTTATACTGTGTGGAGACGACTTCTCTCTTTCGCTCTCTCTCTGTCTCTCTCTGTTTCTCTCTCTTTCCCCCCATCATTCTTTTTGTGGAGGATTATACCTTTTGTACCTGCTTCCTCCCATGTGTATGTGTGACTGTGTGTGTTGCATTCCGCCCTGTAGTTTCTTTCACTGCTACAGCTATACACTCCACCTAATGAGGAACTGTAGAACAGACTCAGTCTATACCACAGTACCTACACTTAGAGCTTAGAGTTATACACTCCACCTAATGAGAACCTGTAGAACAGACTCAGTATATACCACAGTACCTACATTTAGAGCTTAGAGTTATACACTCGACCTAATGAGAAACTGTAGAACAGACTCAGTCTATACCACAGTACCTACATTTAGAGCTTAGAGTTATACACTCGACCTAACGAGAAACTTTAGAACAGACTCAGTCTATACCACAGTACCTACATTTAGAGCTTAGAGTTATACACTCGACCTAATGAGAAACTGTAGAACAGACTCAGTCTATACCACAGTACCTACATTTAGAGCTTAGAGTTATACACTCCACCTAACGAGAAACTTTAGAACAGACTCAGTCTATACCACAGTACCTACATTTAGAGCGTAGAGTTATACACTCCACCTAATGAGAAACTGTAGAACAGACTCAGTCTATACCACAGTACCTACATTTAGAGCTTAGAGTTATACACTCCACCTAATGAGAAACTGTAGAACAGACTCAGTCTATACCACAGTACCTACATTTAGAGCTTAGAGTTATACACTCCACCTAATGAGAACCTGTAGAACAGACTCAGTCTATACACACAGTACCTACATTTAGAGCTTAGAGTTATACACTCCACCTAATGAGAAACTGTAGAACAGACTCAGTCTATACCACAGTACCTACATTTAGAGCTTAGAGTTATACACTCGACCTAACGAGAAACTTTAGAACAGACTCGGTCTATACCACAGTACCTACATTTAGAGCTTAGAGTTATACACTCGACCTAATGAGAAACTGTAGAACAGACTCAGTCTATACCACAGTACCTACATTTAGAGCTTAGAGTTATACACTCGACCTAACGAGAAACTTTAGAACAGACTCAGTCTATACCACAGTACCTACATTTAGAGATTAGAGTTATACACTCCACCTAATGAGAAAACTGTGAGAAGAACAAAAACTCAAAACAGACTCAGTCTATACCACAATAACTACACTTAGAGCGTAGAGTTATACACTCCACCTAATGAGAAACTGTAGAACAGACTCAGTCTATACCACAGTACCTACATTTAGAGATTAGAGTTATACACTCCACCTAATGAGAAACTGTAGAACAGACTCAGTCTATACCACAACAACTACACTTAGAGCTTAGAGTTATACACTCCACCTAATGAGAAACTGTAGAACAGACTCAGTCTATACCACAGTACCTACATTTAGAGATTAGAGTTATACACTCGCCCTAATGAGAAACTGTAGAACAGACTCAGTCTATACCACAGTACCTACATTTAGAGCTTAGAGTTATACACTCGACCTAATGAGAAACTGTAGAACAGACTCAGTCTATACCACAGTACCTACAGTTAGAGCTTAGAGTTATACACTCCACCTAATGAGAACCTGTAGAACAGACTCAGTCTATACCACAGTACCTACATTTAGAGCTTAGAGTTATACACTCGACCTAACGAGAAACTTTAGAACAGACTCAGTCTATACCACAGTACCTACATTTAGAGCTTAGAGTTATACACTCGACCTAATGAGAAACTGTAGAACAGACTCAGTCTATACCACAGTACCTACATTTAGAGCTTAGAGTTATACACTCGACCTAACGAGAAACTGTAGAACAGACTCAGTCTATACCACAGTACCTACATTTAGAGCTTAGAGTTATACACTCGACCTAATGAGAAACTGTAGAACAGACTCAGTCTATACCACAGTACCTACATTTAGAGCTTAGAGTTATACACTCGACCTAACGAGAAACTTTAGAACAGACTCAGTCTATACCACAGTACCTACATTTAGAGATTAGAGTTATAAACTCAACCTAATGAGAAACTGTAGAACAGACTCAGTCTATACCACAATAACTACACTTAGAGCGTAGAGTTATACACTCCACCTAATGAGAAACTGTAGAACAGACTCAGTCTATACCACAGTACCTACATTTAGAGATTAGAGTTATACACTTAACCTAATGAGAAACTGTAGAACAGACTCAGTCTATACCACAGTACCTACATTTAGAGCTTAGAGTTATACACTCCACCTAATGAGAAACTGTAGAACAGACTCAGTCTATACCACAATAACTACACTTAGAGCTTAGAGTTATACACTCCACCTAATGAGAAACTGTAGAACAGACTCAGTCTATACCATAGTACCTACATTTAGAGCTTAGAGTTATACACTCCACCTAATGAGAAACTGTAGAACAGACTCAGTCTATACCACAGTACCTACATTTAGAGCTTAGAGTTATACACTCCACCTAATGAGAAACTGTAGAACAGACTCAGTCTATACCACAGTACCTACATTTAGAGCTTAGAGTTATACGCTCGCCCTAATGAGAAACTGTAGAACAGACTCAGTCTATACCACAGTACCTACATTTAGAGCTTAGAGTTATACACTCCACCTAATGAGAAACTGTAGAACAGACTCAGTCTATACCACAGTACCTACATTTAGAGCTTAGAGTTATACACTCCACCTAATGAGAAACTGTAGAACAGACTCAGTCTATACCACAGTACCTACATTTAGAGCTTAGAGTTATACACTCCACCTAATGAGAAACTGTAGAACAGACTCAGTCTATACCACAGTACCTACATTTAGAGCTTAGAGTTATACACTCGACCTAATGAGAAACTGTAGAACAGACTCAGTCTATACCACAGTACCTACATTTAGAGCTTAGAGTTATACACTCCACCTAATGAGAAACTGTAGAACAGACTCAGTCTATACCACAGTACCTACATTTCGAACTCATACACACACATATATAGAGTATATACATATTAAACTGTTATTATATTATCTAATAATATTGATATTGTGTTTTTTACCAGTATTCTGTTAGGCTTGTCCATTCTCACAAAAGGGGCTTTAAAAGGAACATATTTGTAGGAGGAGTCTGGAGGGGATGATTACTTCCTGTTAATTAAACTATTGAAGTTAATTCTCTGACTTTATGGCTTATTATAAGAGTCTGCACACACACAGAGCTTAGGCTGCAGTTCCGCTACGGAGCGCAGCGCATTAGAGATCCTTTAATAACCCGGACAGATAACACGAGCCCCTGCCCACACAAACACGCTCGCGCTCATTGAGCAGGCTGTGAATGAGCGTCAGACAGAGTGCGAGCTGCAGTTTACTGTGTGGGATCAGCCTGACTGTGATTAAAGAGAGAGGAACCAACAAGAGGGCAGACAAAGGAAGAATGAATAGGAGAGATGGAGCGTGAATGAAAAAGGGAGGAGAGGGAGAAGGAGAGCGATTACAGATTACACCCCGCACACTGCAGTAGGCAGGGCGGACGAGAGAGGAATACAAAAATGACCATCTCACCTGCGCACACACATACCGAGCAACTAGAATGCTGCAAAGGACTGTGGGGTTTTAGGATGCACCATACGTTTACAAACCGATACAGATATACAGTCATAAAGAAATACAGTCCTACAGAAACACTAACAGGGCTAATTAAACACAGTCCTGCAGTCATACAGCCCTACAGGAGTACATTACTACAGTCATACAGCCCTACAGGAATACACTACAACAGTCATACAGCCCTACAGGAATACACTACAACAGTCATACAGCCCTACAGGAATACATTGCTACAGTCATACAGCCCTACAGGAATACACTACAACAGCCCTACAGCCCTACAGGAATACACTACAACAGCCCTACAGCCCTACAGGAATACATTGCTACAGTCATACAGCCCTACAGGAATACACTACAACAGCCCTACAGCCCTACAGGAATACATTGCTACAGTCATACAGCCCTACAGGAATACACTACAACAGCCCTACAGAAATACACTACAACAGTCATACAGCCCTACAGGAATACATTACTACAGTCATACAGCCCTACATACACTACAACAGCCCTACAGGAAAACATTACTACAGTCATACAGCCCTACAGGAATACACTACAACAGTCATACAGCCCTACAGGAATACACTACAGCAGTCATACAGCCCTACAGGAATACACTACAACAGTCATACAGCCCTACAGGATTACACTACAACAGTCATACAGCCCTACTGGAATACATTACAGCAGTCATACAGGAATACATTACAACAGTCATACAGCCCTACAGGAATACACTACAACAGTCATACAGCCCTACAGGAATACACTACAACAGTCATACAGCCCTACAGGAATACATTACAACAGTCATATAGCCCTACAGGAATACATTACAACAGCCCTACAGGAATACATTACAACAGTCATACAGGAATACATTACAACAGTCATATAGCCCTACAGGAATACATTACCGCAGTCATACAGTGCTACAGGGAACTACAGTCACACAGCCTTCCATGAGCACAGTCCTGAAGTCACTCAGCCTTCCAGGAACACATTGCCACAGTCACACACCCCTGCTGATGTACAGCCCTACAGTCACATAGTTTTGGAAAATACATCTGTAAAGTAACATTTTACCATTTTAGAAAAACATCACTATACAAACACAGCCCTACATGAAAACACATCCCTACAGTCACACAGCTTTACAAAAATATACATAGCTCTAAAATCACACAGTCTTACAGCGATACAGCCTAGGAGACCGTATCGTTTTTATGGTTAAAGTTTTTAGAGAAATGCAGTCTCACAGCCCTATAGTTATACATTACTGCACTCACACAGCCCTACAGAAATATATGACCCCACACACCCACACACACTACTGTCCTGAAGGTTTTTTTTTTTTACATGAATAAATCCCTACAGTCACACAGATATACAGAAATAAACTCCTACTGTCACATGGCTATACAGATCTACAGCCCTACAGTCACACAGTTATACAGAACTACAGCCCTACAGGCATACAGCTATACAGAACTACAGCCCTACAGGCATACAGCTATACAGAACTACAGCCCTACAGTCACACCGTTATACAGAACTACAGCACTACAGGAATACAGCTATACAGAACTACAGCACTACAGGCATACAGCTATACAGAACTACAGCACTACAGGCATACAGCTATACAGAACTACAGCCCTACAGGCATACAGCTATACAGAACTACAGCCCTACAGGCATACAGCTATACAGAACTACAGCCCTACAGGCATACTGCTATCCAGAACTACAGCCCTACAGTCTCACAGCTATACAGAACTACAGCCCTACAGTCACACAGCTATACAGAACTACAGCCCTACAGGCATACAGCTATACAGAACTACAGCCCTACAAGCATACTGCTATACAGGACTACAGCCCTACAGCCCTACAGGCATACAGCTATACAGAAATACAGCACTACAGGCATACAGCTATACAGAAATACAGCCCTACAGGAATACAGCTATACAGAACTACAGCCCTACAGTCACACAGCTATACAGAACTACAGCCCTACAGGAATACAGCTATACAGAACTACAGCCCTACAGGCATACAGCTATACAGAACTACAGCCCTACAGACATACAGCTATACAGAACTACAGCCCTACAGGCATACAGCTATACAGAACTACAGCCCTACAGGCATACAGCTATACAGAACTACAGCCCTACAGGCATACAGCTATACAGAACTACAGTCACACAGCTATCTAGAACTACAGCCCTACAGTCACACAGCTATACAGAAATACAGCCCTACAGGCATACAGCTATACAGAACTACAGCCCTACAGGCATACAGAACTACAGCCCTACAGGCATACAGAACTACAGCCCTACAGGCATACAGAACTACAGCCCTACAGGCACACTGTTATACAGAACTACAGCCCTACAGGCACACAGCTATACAGAACTACAGCCCTACAGTCACACAGCTATACAGAACTACAGCCCTACAGTCACGCAGCTATACAGTACTACAGCCCTACAGGCATACAGCTATACAGAACTACAGCCCTACAGGCATACAGCTATACAGGACTACAGCCCTACAGGCACACAGCTATACAGAACTACAGCCCTACAGGCACACAGCTATACAGGACTACAGCCCTACAGGCATACAGCTATACAGGACTACAGCTCTACAGGCCTACAGCTATACAGAACTACAGCCCTACAGGCATACAGCTATACAGAACTACAGCCCTACAAGCATACAGCTATACAGGACTACAGCCCTACAGGCATACAGCTATACAGAACTACAGCCCTACAGGCATACAGCTATACAGAACTACAGCCCTACAGGCATACAGCTATACAGAACTACAGCCCTACAGGCACACAGTTATACAGAACTACAGCCCTACAGGCATACAGCTATACAGAACTACAGCCCTACAGGCACACAGCTATACAGAACTACAGCCCTACAGGCATACAGCTATACAGAACTACAGCCCTACAGGCATACAGCTATACAGAACTACAGCCCTACAGGCATACAGCTATACAGAACTACAGCCCTACAGTCATACAGCTATACAGAACTACAGCCCTACAGTCACACAGCTATACAGAACTACAGCCCTACAGTCACACAGCTATACAGAACTACAGCCCTACAGTCACACAGTTATACAGAACTACAGCCCTACAGGAATACAGCTATACAGAACTACAGCCCTACAGGCATACAGCTATACAGAACTACAGCCCTACAGGCATACAGAACTACAGCCCTACAGGCATACAGCTATACAGAACTACAGCCCTACAGGCATACAGCTATACAGAACTACAGCCCTACAGTCACACAGCTGTTCATAAACCTGTTTGTATTTACTGTTTAAAATAAGGAGGCCTCAGAAACACAGCCCATCTTTCTCTCCGCCACAAACAGAGACAGCAGATTAGCCAGCACGGCAACACAGTGTGAAGATTTCTGAGCTACGGGGAGAGCGATTAGAGAGACCAGCGTGTACAGAAAAGCCTTTTTCATCACGCCATTCTTCTCCTCCTTCACAGAGCACAGCCAAATTCAGCCACGGCTCATTCAGTAACGCTGGAGACACTTTACCAGCATTTAAAATCCCCTGTGTGTGTGTGTGTGTGAGTGTGTGTATATGTGTGTTAGTGTGTCTCTGTGTGTGAGTGAGTGTGAGTGTCTGTCTGTGTGAGTGTGTGTGTCTGTGTTAGTGTGAGAGTGTTAGTGCGTCTCTGTGAGTGAGTGTTAGTGTGTGAGTCTGTGTGAGTGTCTGTGTGAATGTATGCCTGTGTGTGAGTGAGTGTGACTCTGTGTGTGTGAGTGTGTGTGTGTGAGTGAGTGCGAGTGTGTGTCTGTGTGTGTGAGTGTGTGTCTGTGTTAGTGTGTAAGTGTGTGTGTGTCTGTGTGAGTGAGTGTGTAAGTGCGAGTGTGTGAGTGTTAGTGTGAGAGTGTTAGTGTGTTAGTGAGTGCAAGTGTGTGTCTGTGTGTGTGAGTGTGTGAGTGTTAAGAGTGTCTGTGTTAGTGTGTGAGTGAGTGAGAGTGTGAGTGTTAGTGTGTGTGTGTGTGTGTCTGAGTGTGTGTTAGTGTGAGTGTTAGCGCGAGTGTGAGAGTGTTAGTGTGTCTGTGTGAGTGTCTGTGTGTGTGAGTGTTAGTGTGTGAGTGTTAGTGTGTGTGTATATATGCATGTATGTGTGTGTGTGCGCATGTAAGTGTATGTGTGAGTGAGTGTTAGTGTGTCTGTGTTAGTGTGTGAGTAAGTGCTAGTGTGTAAGTGTTTGTGTGAGTGTTAGTGTGTGTGTCTGAGTGTGAGTGAGTGTTAGTGTGTTAGAGAGTGCGAGTGTGTGTCTGTGTGTGTCTGTGTGTGAGTGTTAGTGTGTGAGTGCGAGTGTGTGTTTTAAAATGCCACTCACACTCCACCCAACCCATCCCCTCACCGTCTGAAGCCGTTTGACTCCTCCTCTGCAGAGGACAGAGACACTTCCGCTCGGTCTCACTCCCTCATCTCCTCCGTCTTTCTCTCTGTCCCTTTCCATCGTTCTTTTTCTTTTCCCCTTTAGTTCTCTCTCTCTTTCTCCATTCATTATTTCTGTCACTTTTTTGTTTTCCTTATTCTTTCTCTTTACCTCTTCATCTCTGCCTCTATCACTTTTCTCTGTCTCTTTTTCTCCTTCTCCATTTCTCATTTTTCTCTTTCATCTGCACTTCAGCTATCTCACTCTTTTATTTCCATCTTGTTAGCTCTTAGCTCTCTTCTTCTTCCTTTGTTATTTCTCTCACTCCTTACCTCTCCCTCCCTCTCTGTATTATTATTCGTTTTCTCCTTTTCTCTCTTGCTGTTTCTGTCTCTCTCTCTCTCTCTCTCTCTCTCTCTCTCTCTATTTCTCATTCTCTCTCTCTCTCTCTATTTCTCGTTCTCTCTCTCTCTCTCTCTCTCTATTTCTATTTCTCGTTCTCTCCTCTCTCTCTCTCTCTCTCTCTCTCTCTCTCTCTCTCTGTGTCTCTCTCTCTCTCTCTCTCTCTCTCTCTATTTCTATTTCTAGTTCTCTCCTCTCTCTCTCTCTCTCTCTCTCTCTCTCTCTCTCTCTGTGTCTCTCTCTCTCTTTCTATGAGAAGGAGTTTAATAGAATAGAAAGTGTAAAATAGATAGAAGGTAAAAAGAACAGAAACAACAAGTAAATAGAGTGAGGGTGAACGAGAGAAAGAGAGAAGAGTTAGAAAATAGGGGAGAGAGAGACTGACACACACACAGAGCGAGTGAGTGAAAGAGAGAGAGAGAGAGAGAGAGAGAATCATCTTGCAACACGTTTCACTAACTGAGCTTCCTTCCTTTGCCGATTTTCATTCTCCTCTCTCCTCCTTTCTCCTCTCCTGTCTCTTTTGTCCCCCCTCGTCCTCTCCCCCGTCCCTTTCTCTTTCTTCCTGTCCTCCGTCCGTGAGCGTCCCCCTCTCCCTCATGTCTGCTGTATGTGTGTGTGTGTGTGTGTGTGTGTACACGTGTGCGTGCGCGTGCGCCACTGAAGAAACGCAGTGAACCTGGCTGTGTTAAAGCTGAATGAACAAGGCCTGTTGGACAAATTGAAAAATAAATGGTGGTACGACAAAGGGGAGTGTGGCAGCGGGGGCGGGGACTCCAAGGTTAGCCACCGTGTCGCGCAGGAGAGCGGTAACGAAAGAGAGAAAAAGAAAAAAAACGTCTGTCACGTAAAAGAGACTTCTGCCATGCCAACCCTGACCTCGGTGAACCCAATCAGACGCCTCAGTGACCAGAACACAAAAGAGAGCACAGCGAGGCAGAGAGGCAGTTACTGTTAAGGCAGAAACGGGGAGACAGAGCTCCGACAACACAGAGACTCTGGACTCGTAAATGTTTCAGTCCATTTTCCCAAACAGACTCCCTAAAACCGTCCAGTTCAGTGATGGAGAGTCTGATTCAGTTTACGAGCTGATTCATTTGAATCACACATAATGAACCAGTCTGAATCGGCCTGGTTGAACTCATTCTCTCAGTCTGTCCACATTAATGAACCAAAAATCCATTTCAGTGATTCACATCACAATTACTTAAAGTTAGATTCAGTTTTACGAGCTGATTCATTTGAATCATAAAAAACAGTATCACAAACTTTCAATTCAGTAGTTCACATCACAGTAGTAATGGACCAGTCTGAATCGGCCTGGTTGAACTCATTCTCTCGGCCTGTCCACATTAATGAATCAAAAGTTCAGTTCATAGATTCACAGCACAGTGACTGAAAGTTTGATTCAGTTTTACGAGCTGATTCTTTTGAATCATGCATAATGAACCAGTTTTGAACCAACTTTACTAGCTGATTTGTTTTGAATCGTGCATAATAGAATCACAAACATTCGACTCAGTGGTTCACATCACAGTAGGAATGGACCAGTCTGAATCAGTCTCGTTCAACTCATTCTCTCAGTCTGTCCACATTACAAATCCAAAGTCCAGTTCAATGATTCACATCACAGGGATGGAAAAGCTGGTTCAGTTTTACATGATTCTTTTGAATCGTGCAGAATCACAATGCCAAATATCCACTTCAGTACTTTTCAGTAGTAATGGAAACTTTCTTGAACTAATTCTCTTAAACTCTCTAAATGAAAAATTTGATTCAGTGATTCACATCGTAGCAATTACAGTGTTTTACTACAACTGTTTATATCACTGAATCAATGTTCAATGGTGATGGAAAGTTTGATTCACTTTTACCAACTGATTCTCTCTGATTGCCTGCTTCAGTGAACTGAGCATATCATTCAGTGATTGACATGTAAAGTTGGATTCAATATTACCAAATGATTCAAATCATAGTAGTGATGGAAAGCTTTGCTCCTGGATCCATTTTTGTGGACTCTTCATTTCAATGAACTGAATGTCTAGCCACAGTAGGGATAAAACGACTGATGATTCACTCACACCAAACCGGTTCTTTGGAAATGAATTCAGCGTTTGACTCACGGTATATTCAATGAATCGATTCACTGATTCATCCCAAGCCAATTTTATCGTCATGTCCTCCATATTTAATGAGTCTACTCCAGAGCCCCTTCTCCAGGACATTCCAGTCAATGGTCAAATGGTTCCCAAAATGATTCTTTCGATTCAGTTAGGTGAATGTCCACCAGTTCTTTATTGAATCAACTTCCGTCAAACACGAAGTGATTCACAATGAGATTACATGAAGCTGCATGACCATATAACGGCCTGTACCAACTATATATTTCATAAGCGCTACAAAAAAATTGGATTTGTTCGTTTCATTCGATTCAGCGGTTCTGTGTTAACAGTAACAGCACGCGTTTGTTCGTCTTTCCATCATGGCGGAACGTGCCTTTTGCGTGACGTGGCAGGAGGGAAGGTGCCACAGGTACACACGTGCTTACTGTGGGACCCTCGCTCCGTCACGGTCTGTATATCTGTGCCAAGTTATGAATGCTTATCTAATAACATAAAATAACATGTCCTATGATGTTATTTATGTTATTCCCCCGGTGAAGAACCCCCGTAAACCTTGCAGTTTTGAAACTGAGTGAAGCAGGAGTCTTAGACAAACTGAAAAACAAGTGGTGGTACGATAAAGGGGAATGTGGACCCAAGGACTCGGGAAGTAAGGTCAGTGTCCGGGGCCGACAGAAAAAAAAAAAGATATCCAAATAAAACAGTTTTTATTAACGAAATGCTCTTAGAACAGGACATTCAAGTTTTCCTAAACTCACCAGATGCTACGGAATATCCTAATATCATGGTTGTTTTCCCTAATAGAGCCAGAATCATTTTCCCTACCATTTCCTATTTAGGATATTTCCCAACCCCACTAGGCCTGTAAACCCATAGTCCTGCTAGCACATGGAATGAAAGCAGACTGCTGAGTTTTTACTTATCCACTACAAAAACTTAATTTCAGTGCCTTCATATGTCCATACGTTCATTTTTCCAATCAATAGATGAACATACTTTTCCCAGTTTTCCATCTTGTTCTTAGTTACGAACCACTGTTAGCATAACTGTTTCAGTGGATCGCTAAGCTCTTATTAGCTGATGGTCATCATATTTATGGAATATGCATCATTTTAAGCTTAGCAAAAAGGTAACGGATCATTTTCTCCATTCCCAGCGGTTCAGTGGTAGCCAGACGTTCCGTCGGAACCAGCCACCGCCATGTTAGCATATGCATTAAGCTACAATGGTGATGCTAGCTCCAGTTGGATTCTGCATTGTGCTAAAGCTAAAGCCCTTAGCATTAGAGGACTAATGCAGTGCAGTCCAGAGGAGCCTCAGACACCGCCGCAGAGCGCGTCTCGCACTAATGCACCGCATTAGCCCGGCACGCTGAAGTATTAGCTAATGCGGCCGGATGGAAATGACGCACTTAGCTGTTACTAGCCGTGATATGCTTCACGGCAGCGGCGTAATTACTACTTTACACCATTACAGCAGATTACATCCATCAGGCAGAAGAACAGAGATAAGCCTCAGCGGAGGCAGCGCTGCCTCTCTGTTTACCTCAGACAGATTCAGACTCTACAGTCCAGTGTAGAGCTGTACTAGCATCATCCATATTAAATAGCAGTAGCTAACAGACTACACAGGCTACACATGCTAATTAGCTGGATGAAGGGATCCGTTCGGTTCAGTACCCATTTATTCCTCACCGTTTCCACTTTCTCAGTTTCTGGCTTTATTACAGTTAAACGTGTAATAAAGCACTTTACACGGTGTTAAGTTGTGTTCAGCAGAAGGCTGTTTAAGATTTTGAGTGAGGATGTATTCAGCCCGTTTCCTTTTAGCCCACCAGTCAAACATTAGCAGTGATCATTAGAGTGATCAACACCTTCACTGACTAATACATGTAAATCCACTAGCCCATTACAATTATGCCTTTATCTTAGCATAAATGCGCTAGCCTACATTAGCCTAGTATGAATGTGACCACCCAGCAAATACACAACTACTTACTTACAGCGTTGCTGCAATGTTGTCAAAAGGTGGTGCGGTGTACATTGTCTCAATAACACTGTCACAACGTTGTCACAACCTACTACCACAACCTACTACAATAATAACTACAACTATTACTACGTAATGTTGGCGTGGGGTATAATGACCACCTGTCGGCAACTTAGCAATAAGTTCCATGTACGACTTAATAAAAATTTTAAACTTCTTGGAGGTTGTGACAACGTACTCACAGCGTTGCCGCTACGTTGTCACAATGTTGTCGAATAACATTCCAGGTTTTTCAAGGAATTATAATTCAACGTTGTGACAACATTGTGGGTACGACAACAATGCATCGTCACAACGTAACTGTGTTTGCTGGGTAACCAAATGAACTAGTGATGAAAATGATACAACGTAACAGATGCACTAACCTGTAACAGTGTAGAACTAGCATACATGTAAGACTAGCTACATACGGTAGCCTAGCATGATTGTAACTGCCAATGCAACTAAATGACTAACCAAGAAAAGTTCTACTCTAAACATGATGAACCAAGCCTAGAGTAACTAGACCAACGCTCTAGCCTCGCATATGCTAATATCAACTAGCCTAGAGCAATATGAAACTAGACGAGCTTAGCTTTGATTATTAGAGTAGCCACAAAAAAAGCCACTATGTAAAACTAGAACAAATTACACTAGCCTAGTTCAAATAAGTACAAAGCTAGCCAAATGAACTAGCATATACTATATAAAATTAGACAAATGTTCTAGCCCAGCATATGTAAAAGTAGCTAAATTAGCTTTCCTAGAGCTAAACAAATCAGGATAAATGCACATACCTAGCATTGTTAAACTGATCACAAAAATGGCATTAGCTAGCCCAGAACAACTACACAGATGTCCTAGCCTACCATGTAAATCTGGCTAAATTAACTAGACTAGAGCAATACAAATTAGCATAGACTAGGACAAGCACAGAAACAGAAGTATGCACTGTATATGCGCTGTAGCTTAGAAATAATATCACCAAATTTGTGTAGAACTAGACAAATGCTATAGTCTAGCATATGTAAAACTAGCTAAACTAATTAGCCAAAAATGCCAAGCTAGAAAAAATTCACTAACCTAGCATACACGCAAAGCTAGCCAAATAAAGTAGCCTAGACCGTATAACACTGGACAAATAAAGTAGTCTAGCAGTGATTGTTAGATTAGCCATCTATATTAAACTATTCTAAAACCATGTAAAACTAGACTTGTGCCCTAGTCTAGCATGAACGCAAAACTAGTCAAATAACCTAACATATAAAAATAAAAACTGAATTAAAACTAGACCAAAGCACTATAGGTTAACAATGATTGTTAGATGAGCAACAAATCTGTAATTAGTTTAGAACAGCTATACTAATGCTTTAGCCTAGCATACGTTAAATTAGCTTAATTAACTAGCCAAGAAAGATGAAAAGCCAGACAAATACTTCAGCCTAGCATATGATGTGCAAAACATGTCAGTAGCTAGCCTAGAATAACTACACGAATGTACTAGCCTAGCATCTGAAATTAGCAAAATTAACTAGCACTCGTCTAGCATAAATCCAAAAACTAGCATAGAAAAATAAAAACCAAACAAAAAATGTCCAACCTTAAAATAATTATTGGACTAGCAGCACAAATATACGTTAGTTATTAGGTATATAATGTATACGTAACTAGCTAAAGCTAGCTAACCTAACTGACAAACCAGATTAACTAGTCTAGAACAGCATAGAACCCGACAAACGCACCAACCTAGCATCACCGTGCGGCATACACGCAAAGCTAGCCAAATAAAGTAGCCTAGACCGTATAACACTGGACAAATAAAGTAGTCTAGCAGTGATTGTTAGATTACCCATCTATATTAAAAAACATAAGCTATTCTAAAACCATGTAAAACTAGACTTGTGCCCTAGGCTAGCATGAACGCAAAACTAGTCAAACAACCTAACATAGAAAAATAAAAACTGAATTAAAACTAGACCAAAGCACTATAGGTTAACAATGATTGTTAGATGAGCAACAAATCTGTAATTAGTTTAGAACAGCTATACTAATGCTTTGGCCTAGCATATGTTAAATTAGCTTAATTAACTAGCCAAGAAAGATGAAAAGCCAGACAAATACTTCAGCCTAGCATATGATGTGCAAAACATGTCAGTAGCTAGCCTAGAATAACTACACGAATGTACTAGCCTAGCATCTGAAATTAGCTAAATTAACTAGCCTAAAACAAAAGCGCTCTGGCCTAGCATGAATGCAAACCCAACGTGCAAAAAAAAAAACCCTGAAAGACCAATAGACCAATGCGTTATAGCTTAGCAGTGTTTGTTGGACTTAACAACTACACAAATGCTACAACTTAGCATACACAACACTAACAAAATAAACGGTCTAAGAAATGTAAAGCTAAAAAGCTAGCCTAGCATAAATGCAAAGGTAGCTGACAAATGCACTCGTCTAGCATAAATCCAAAAACTAGCATAGAAAAATAAAAACCAAACAAAAAATGTCCAACCTTAAAGTAATTATCGGACTAGCAACAAAAATATACCTTAGTTATTAGGTATATAATGTATACGTAACTAGCTAAAGCTAGCAAACCTAACTGACAAACCAGATTAACTAGTCTAGAACAGCGTAGAACCCAACAAACGCACCAACCTAGCATGACCGTGCGGCTAGCCGTACTGGCGAATCTTTAATGTATTGCTGATGTAACTGAATGAAATGTCTGGATGCCCTGCCACTGTCTGTCTCACTCATACTTCCTTTCTGTCTCCCTCCTCTCTCGTCCTCCAACCTCCCAGGATAAGAGCTCCCAGGCGCTTAGCCTGAGCAACGTGGCGGGGGTCTTCTACATCCTGGTGGGCGGCCTGGGGCTGGCCATGCTGGTGGCGCTGGTGGAGTTCTGCTATAAGTCGCGGGCCGAGGCTAAGCGAATGCAGGTGGAAGCGGCAGAACTGAATTTTAGCCCTGCTCCCAGCCCGAGCGCGCAGAACTTAGCCACATATAGAGAGGGGTACAACGTGTACGGCTCTGATGGCGTAAAGATTTAGGGGTAGGAACTAGGGGTCCCCGCGCGGGCCGGCCTGGGGGCCGACGCCGCTGTTCTTCCTGGTGTTTTCTCTCTCGTAGCTGCGGCGGATCGTGGTGTGATGTTGTGGCAGCTTCTCAGCTTTCAGTTCCCCCGTTTGCCGTTTACGTTCCTCTTTGTTTTCCGTTTTTTGATTGTCATTTCTGTTGGGCCTTTCTCCCCGCCCACCCTGTTCCGTTGGCTTCAGCTTATTTGGAGTTGCCTTGAATAGAAGTTTGCCTCTGTTGACTCTTTGTTTTGTTGTTGTTGCTTTGTTTGTTTATTTGTTTTCCTAATGTCGCTATATTTGTTTTGGCTGCAGTGGATGATGTGTATGCTGTTGGCTTCTGAGTCTCAGACACCTGCATTACAATATCAATTATTCAGCAGATCAATCACACCGCCGTCAACTCCACAATCAGACCCGCAGATCTGCGCGATCTAACATAAGGGTGTTCATATAGATATATTAGACTGGATGGGGCCGCAATAGCACGGCGCTTATTAAAAAGAGAGTAAAGCATTATAGAAGAAAGAGAAATGACGGTGTAATGCCGGTTTGTTGAGCCGGTTCGGTGTTCAGCTCTTTCTTGCATATTTCATTTCTTTTTGGTTGCATCAGCAAACCACTCTATAATGCTTTATGGACGCTGAAATATAGACCAGGGTTTTATATTAGGCTCTGTGGGGTCTACTTCACTATAGCGTTTATGGATCAGAGTCATATTTGGTTTTAAACGATTTAAAAAACTATTGACCGTGTTATTTCTTGTAACTCAAGAGTTATTAGGCATGAGGTGGTGTACATGGAAACGATGTTCACACTGAGTGCAGAGCGGTGCTTCCATTAAAAATGCTATGTATACAGTATTTTTGATAAATTCATATCTATAACTACTTTGGTGTAATCTGTCATACATCTATATGGTACGCTCGACAATCTCTGAAATGCTCCAGCTCCCAGAGTTACCGTATAGTCCAGAGTGACTGGGCCGGAGAGGGTCTTCAGTAACACATACTGTATTCCAAAACAATATGACATTATATAAGCTCACCGGACAAAAACGGATCTACCTACTGGCATGTAACTCCTCCACCAGCACCAGTAACAGCTGGGCATGTACTGGGCAAGTTTCTGGATGTAGCCACATCAGTGTTCAGACACTCTTACATTAAAGAACTGGTCAGGTGGTCCAGATGTGGTGGAGGCCTTCCCTGGCACAGTTCCGAGGAGAATTCCCTGTAGGCTGGGATTGTATCCACTGCTGGTAGACCCGTATGACCGTACACTTCCATACACCTGCAGATCCAGCTACTTCCTCACACTATGGTTTTTGGCCACGCCCACATGCAGTCACTCCTTTTAGCCAATCATTAACATCTGCTCTGGAGCCATTTTCCACACATGGAACGAGACATTCCCTGCACTGCAGCACCTCTTCCCAATCTATGGATCCCGTCACTCACACCCCACAGGGGTTTATAGACCCATGCAGTGCCATCTGCAGGAGCCTGAAAGCACTACCACCTTAAACACTCAAGGTGACTCACTTTTTGATCGGTGAGCTTATGTACAAGTTGCCTCACACATGGTTCCATCAGAATTGTACAGATTTATCATGTGATATTTCATTACTGATGTAGCATTTTTTAAAAATACGTTTTGGAATAAAATGCAATATATGATGCCAAAGTGTGTTGCAAGGCCTCATCCACACGTATCAGGCCAAGGTTTTTCCCCATTCGTTTCACACCAGCCGTGTTTGTGAAAATCTCTACGTCCACACGTGAACATAAAACCTGGAACCATTCGTCCGAGCATGCCAGCCCAGTAGGGGGCGATGATACACCATATAGATACATAGATATGAGAGATAAAGCAGAGACTGTGTGATAGCAGGACTCGACGTGTTAACTTTACCCTGCAGGCCGTCACACCTCAATATTCAAACATTTCCCTACCGGGAAATAAGAGCTTACATAGTGGAAGGGAAAGCCTGCATTCGCGCTAGCAGTCGCCCCAAGGTGACACGCCTTTTGTGGATGTGTTCTAGGCTGCTCGCATTGTCACATGTGGGCGTGAACAAGGTCCAGGAAATCTAGCTAGTTGTGAAAACCCATGTCATCACTGACCAACAGATTTGTTTGAAACCTAATGGCTTGTATTTGTGGCTAGCTTCACTGGCTGGTTAGCATCCTGGCTAACTAAGTTAGCCAGTTATCTGAGACACCTACAATATCCGCCATTTTCTTCCATACTTCATTTTTCTTCAGACGTATATGTACAAAGACACATCATATGAAGGAACAGCGGTTATGAGCTTCACCATGTTTACCACCACACTGCTGAGAACTGGAACCAAAGTTTGGAGAGCAGAAGCTGGGACACTCTGACCCCTGTGTCTATAATTGGACCAGAGAATTTTTTGGAAATATTTAGTTTACAATGTTGCTTCATCTCGTCTTAATATGTCGCTAAATTGCGTCTACAAATCACGTCCTCCCATAGGAGATGACTGGTCGCTGGTCGCACGGCCACCTGCTAGTGTAAACGTAGGGTTGTTTGCATGACCATCTCGTTCTGATTAGACAGCGTAACGTTTTGGATTTTCTCTACATCTGATTTTAGTTAACGATCAAGTCACATATCTTTACTAGCGCTATAGTAACGTAGCACACATTTTATTGCAGCCGAAAAATTAAAAAAAGTTTACGTCACTGCTATAAAATCTAGAGCGACTGTGGAAGATGCTGCTGGGCCACTACCATGGTATCCCAGGTGGTTGCTAACAAACACTCATCATCAATTAGCCTAGTTGCACAACTAGCTGCACCCAGAAGGCATCAACCCACAGGAATGAAACTTGGTGGGTGGATCTGACATCGTGCGACATGCTAATGATTTAAGTTTCATGCTCGTCTGTGCATGTGACATAAGTAGGGGCGGGTCTTATCGCTGTACCTGACTGACCCAACAGCCACCATTACAGACATCCAGCGAGCAGTGGTGTCCTCCACGAGTCATCCTGTTAGTGCAGCACCATCGGCAGACGGCTGCACCACGCAGGACTACATGCACACAGACCGTTACCACGACTGTCCTTAACACCACGTCACCGTCACCAAAGACTGCAGTGGTGTCTAGCTAGTCTGTAGTGGAGTGACTCATTGGCATGCGAGCAGGGGCGGGAGCATAAGCACGCTGCTCCAGTATGTATCCGTGTGGACAGGAGGCCAAAACTAGTTTCCAGGAGTACTGAGATACGTGTTGACGAGGCCTGAATGACACGACACAAGGTTTTATCTTCTGACCCTTCCATCATCCTGTTAGCTTAGCGACGCAGATCTGAACGTACAGGGCTGCATGTGTTTGTGTTAGAAATGCAGATGTCGAGCAGTGTGGATCATCTGGATCGTCTGTTGATGTTCGTTGTTGCCTGCATTGTTTGTTTTTGGTTTTGTTTTTTTTTCCTCTGTCTGTTTTCTGTGATCTGTGCCGGTCGGCGTCATTGTGATGTCACTGTGTGATTGACATATTTTGATATAGCCTCTCGGAGGCGCTGCAGCTTGTGTTCTGACTCCGCCTCCTCTCGTCCCGCCTCCCTCTCTAGCTCACCTTCACCGAAGCCATGAGAAACAAGGCTCGGCTGTCGATCACGGGCAGCCTGGGGGAAAACGGGCGTGTCCTGACGCCAGACTGCCCCAAGGCCGTGCACTCTGGCCCCTCCCTCCGCCACGGCCCCGCCCTCGCCGTGGTGTCCTCCTCCGAGCTCCCATAGCAACCAAAAACTCACCCTGTGCCTTACACCACGCTAAACCTGCTGACTACGCCATGCTTCCGGCCGGCCCACCTGGACTACAAAAAACTGATTTTAAAAAACTACAAGAACACTGATTCACACGGAGAACCATGAACGGCAAACATGCTGCCGGCACAGCCGAGCAGCAAAACAGATTCTAGGAACACAGAGAAAAGGCAAAGCGAACACTAGAGGGCGTAAACGAGCATCAGGATATCAGCCGCCTTAATACGACCATCGCAGAAACAACGCCAACGGACGACAAAAGGAAAAAGACCACAAAACTGTAAACTTAAAACTCTGGACTGTGTAAATTTCCACACACGCCGTTTGAACTGAGACGAGCGCCACGCATTTTCTTTAACCTCTGACCTCCTCAGCTGTAGTCTCCGAGAAATTAACGCAAAAAAAAAAACATTAGACAGCTAGAACTTTAGCTTTAGCGTTAGCTAGCCAACCTCAGCCACATCGCTTAGTTTATTTAAACCCAGAGAAAACGGCGGCGCAGCCACAACGCCACAGTAGCGACGAAGTCACGTAAATATGTACATTTGGGGAAATTGTGAAGCAGCGGAAGACGGGCGTAAACCGCTTTTTAAACGGATGTAAATACCTGTAGACAAACGGCACCTCTTTTTGTAAACCATCTTAGGTGAGACGTCATCGCAATAATGAATATACGACACAACTTGTAATTACGAATCAAAGCAAACAGATTTTATATGTACACGTGTAGAGAAGAGTATATAGAGAGTATATAGAGAAACACGAACTGAAATCGCAGCACCTGGTGTGAGACCAAGGAGTATCTTCTGCGGAACAGGTTTTCTTTTTTCTCGTTGTTTTTTTTTGTTTGTTTTTTTGAGAACACTATAGTAAACGATTGTGTACTTGTCCTCGTCCTTCACAGGGTCCGCACACACACTCACTGTAGCGCTAGTTGACCAGTCACATATGGATTTCCTCACATTACGTCGTGTCTGTTTGTTTTAGATTGGGACGTTTTCATTTCTGGTTTGCGTCCTCTCTCTCTTCGTTTCCCACCAGACTAGAAATAAAAGAGGAGAATTTGTACACTCTGTGCTGCCTTCTTCCCTTTCTTATCGCTTACAGCGAATGGGGTTTTGAACACTGATGGATGAAAACATGAACAATATAAAACCATGACTTCTATGAAAGTGATGGGACTGAGTGATAACGATCTATAGAATATGGCATAACACTGCTAACAACATAACACCCTCTGCTTTAAGGAATTCCCCCTCAGCCCCTCATCTACTCTCCAAACCTACCTCCATGATGTTCCTCTCCTCAGCAGGGGTTCAGGTTACAGACCTGTGGAAATGCCATGGAGTTGCACTCGGGTGGAGGAACTGACCTCACCATGAAAAAGAACAAATGAAGTCATTACAGGAGATCGTTTGGAAAAGGTTATAGATCCATCACACAGCAGGAGAATCCAGGACGTCTCCCGTAATCTCCCACCACCACCACCACCACCACCAGCACCACCACCACCACCACCAGTGAATCAGTTCTTACCCAGTAACTGCGTCTGTGAGCTTCTACAACACCACAATCATCATCATCCTACTACACCATCTGATTGTTCTATATTAGATTTACATATTCACTCTGCATTTACCATTCAGCCTACAGCCGTTTGGCCCCACCCATTCAGCCTACTGCCCTTTGGCCCCGCCCATTCAGCCTACAACAGTTCAGCCCCACCCCTAATCCCTACAGCAGTTTAACTCCACCATAGCATCCTACGGCTGTTTGTCTCCACCCATTCAGTTACAGCAGTTTAACTCCACCATAGCATCATACGGCTGTTTGTCTCCACCCATTCAGTTTCAGCAGTTTAACCCCACCATAGCATCCTACGGTTGTTTGTCTCCACCCATTCAGTTTCAGCAGCTTAACCCCACCATAGCATCCTACGGCTGTTTGTCTCCACCCATTTAGTTTCAGCAGCTTAACTCCACCATAGCATCCTACAGCTGTTTGTCTCCACCCATTCAGTTTCAGCAGCTTAACTCCACCATAGCATCCTATGGCTGTTTGTCTCCACCCATTCAGTTACAGCAGTTTAACTCCACCATGGCATCCTACAGGTGTTTGTCTCCGCCCATTCAGTTACAGCAGTTTAACTCCACCATAGCATCCTACAGCTGTTTTGTCTCCGCCCATTAAGTTTCAGCAGCTTAACTCCACCATAGCATCCTACAGCTGTTTTGTCTCCACCCATTCAGTTACAGCAGTTTAACTCCACCATAGCATCCTACAGCTGTTTTGTCTCCGCCCATTCAGTTACAGCAGTTTAACTCCACCATAGCATCCTACAGCTGTTTGTCTCCGCCCATTCAGTTACAGCAGTTTAACTCCACCATAGCATCCTACAGCTGTTTGTCTCCGCCCATTCAGTTTCAGCAGTTTAACTCCACCATAGCATCCTACAGCTGTTTGTCTCCGCCCCTTCAGTTACAGCAGTTTAACCACCATAGCATCCTACAGCTGTTTGTCTCTGCCCATTCAGTTACAGCAGTTTAACTCCACCATAGCATCCTACGGCTGTTTTGTCTCCGCCCATTCAGTTACAGCAGTTTAACTCCACCATAGCATCCTACGGCTGTTTTGTCTCCGCCCATTCAGTTACAGCAGTTTAACTCCACCATAGCATCCTACAGCTGTTTGTCTCCGCCCATTCAGTTACAGCAGTTTAACTCCACCATAGCATCCTACAGCTGTTTGTCTCCGCCCCTTCAGTTACAGCAGTTTAACTCCACCATAGCATCCTACAGCTGTTTGTCTCCGCCCATTCAGTTACAGCAGTTTAACTCCACCATATCATCCTACAGCTGTTTGTCTCCGCCCCTTCAGTTACAGCAGTTTAACCCCACCATGGCATCATATGGCTGTTTGTCTCCACCCATTCAGTTACAGCAGTTTAACTCCACCATAGCATCCTACAGCTGTTTGTCTCCGCCCATTCAGTTACAGCAGTTTAACCCCACCATAGCAGCCTACAGCTGTTTGTCTCCGCCCCTTCAGTTACAGCAGTTTAACTCCACCATATCATCCTACAGCTGTTTGTCTCAGCCCCTTCAGTTACAGCAGTTTAACCCCACCATGGCATCATATGGCTGTTTGTCTCCACCCATTCAGTTACAGCAGTTTAACTCCACCATAGCATCCTACAGCTGTTTGTCTCCGCCCCTTCAGTTACAGCAGTTTAACTCCACCATAGCATCCTTCAGGTACAGCTGTTTTGTCTCCCACCCATTCCAGTTTAACTCCAGCACAGCTTATTCAGTTACTCCACCATAGCATCCTACAGCTGTTTTGTCTCCACCCATTCAGTTACAGCAGTTTAACTCCACCATAGCATCCTACAGCTGTTTTGTCTCCGCCCATTCAGTTACAGCAGTTTAACTCCACCATAGCATCCTACAGCTGTTTGTCTCCGCCCATTCAGTTACAGCAGTTTAACTCCACCATAGCATCCTACAGCTGTTTGTCTCCGCCCATTCAGTTACAGCAGTTTAACTCCACCATAGCATCCTACAGCTGTTTGTCTCCGCCCATTCAGTTACAGCAGTTTAACTCCACCATAGCATCCTACAGCTGTTTGTCTCCGCCCATTCAGTTACAGCAGTTTAACTCCACCATAGCATCCTACAGCTGTTTGTCTCCGCCCCTTCAGTTACAGCAGTTTAACTCCACCATAGCATCCTACAGCTGTTTGTCTCCGCCCCTTCAGTTACAGCAGTTTAACTCCACCATAGCATCCTACAGCTGTTTGTCTCCGCCCCTTCAGTTACAGCAGTTTAAGTCCACCATAGCATCCTACAGCTGTTTGTCTCCGCCCCTTCAGTTACAGCAGTTTAACTCCACCATAGCATCCTACAGCTGTTTGTCTCCGCCCCTTCAGTTACAGCAGTTTAACTCCACCATAGCATCCTACAGCTGTTTGTCTCCGCCCATTCAGTTACAGCAGTTTAACTCCACCATATCATCCTACAGCTGTTTGTCTCCGCCCCTTCAGTTACAGCAGTTTAACCCCACCATGGCATCATATGGCTGTTTGTCTCCACCCATTCAGTTACAGCAGTTTAACTCCACCATAGCATCCTACAGCTGTTTGTCTCCGCCCATTCAGTTACAGCAGTTTAACCCCACCATAGCAGCCTACAGCTGTTTGTCTCCGCCCCTTCAGTTACAGCAGTTTAACTCCACCATATCATCCTACAGCTGTTTGTCTCAGCCCCTTCAGTTACAGCAGTTTAACCCCACCATGGCATCATATGGCTGTTTGTCTCCACCCATTCAGTTACAGCAGTTTAACTCCACCATAGCATCCTACAGCTGTTTGTCTCCGCCCATTCAGTTACAGCAGTTTAACCCCACCATAGCATCCTACAGCTGTTTTGTCTCCGCCCATTCCGTTTCAGCAGCTTAACTCCACCATAGCATCCTACAGCTGTTTTGTCTCCACCCCTTCAGTTACAGCAGTTTAACCCCACCATAGCATCCTACAGCTGTTTTGTCTCCGCCCATTCCGTTTCAGCAGCTTAACTCCACCATAGCATCCTACAGCTGTTTGTCTCCGCCCATTCAGTTACAGCAGTTTAACTCCACCATAGCATCCTACAGCTGTTTGTCTCCGCCCATTCAGTTACAGCAGTTTAACTCCACCATAGCATCCTACAGCTGTTTGTCTCCGCCCCTTCAGTTACAGCAGTTTAACTCCACCATAGCATCCTACAGCTGTTTGTCTCCGCCCATTCAGTTACAGCAGTTTAACTCCACCATAGCATCCTACAGCTGTTTGGCTAACCCCACCTATTCAGACAAACAACAATGTAGCCCCACCCATTTAGTCTACTGAAGTTTAAATCCACTTATTCAACCAAACAGCAGATGAGTATCGCCCATTCAGTGTGCAGCAGTGTAGCCCCACCCCATGATTTGGGGGCGGAGACTCTTTGACCAGTGAAAATAAAAAATATGGCTTTTAAAACATCATAAAATCATCTGAACATCAAAGATCCTTCATTCTGAGCTTCAGAGTCACCACGAGCAGCATGTTTACTGTAAACAACATACAGTTTATTTACCAGCACTTTCTCACACACACACACACACATACACACATACACACATACACACAAACAAACAAACAAACAATACATTCAAACAGAATCCCACCCATTTCTCCAAGTTCCCCCATAACAGGGCTGAGTCATTCAGAGTGGGATTGGTGTGCAGCGGTTGATGGCACAGTGGTGGTGATGAGAACCACCCACACAGGTCTACTGAGTGTGTATATGGAATGTAGTAGTAAGTTTCTTTGGGGACTATTTTACCTCACAGCGCTCTGCACGTATCCCTCCACCATGAATGGAGTTTAAAGCCAAATGCTTCTCCAAACGATCATACACCACCTTCGACATCCGGCAGCACGTTTATAACCACCGGAGACGATAACCGTCCGGAGCTTTCAGAGGTGGATGTCTGGTTCCCTTCACCACCACTGAGCATTCTGCACTGAACCACTGAGAACGGGACAGTTTACATCCTAACCACTGAAACGTTCATTTTGGAAAAGAGGCGGAATTCTCCCGTTACACAACCCCGTTACACAACACAGTTTAAACGTCTAAAAAATAAAATAAAAACTAATAAAAACATAAAAATTAAAAAAACCAAATAAATAACTGAATAGAATGAGAGTGGATGATTGTTACAGTCTTCACTGGAGGCACGTTACCTGACCGTAAGGTGCAGAAAAGTGGAGAGAGTGACCACATTTAAACAAACAGCATCTTTACCCGGACACGTGTCCTCAAACGAAGCTGGAATGGCGCTATGGGAATGTAAACCGGACTGGAATAATGGTGTACAGCTGATCAGGCATCAGGGAGGCGGGATGCGTCTGTGCTGAGGGCACTGAAGCTCCTCCTACTGTCAGTGACGTCCAATCCTAAAGTTTGGCCTTGAATTCTAAAATTTTATATTGGAGACTTTATATTGGAGCAAAGCATGTAGTATACACGCTCGAGTCACATTATTATGACCACGTCCTGCATTAGACGGGAGCAGCACGTAGCTCATGAAGGAAGTCATGTTTCCGTGGCGTTCTCTGAGCCCACTTATCCATGCGGAAGACACTCTCTACCGATCTGGGTATCTGGTAGTCCATCCATGCTGATCGTCTTCCTTGGGGCGGATGGGATCTTCCAGCAGGAGGATGTAGCATGTCAGACACTGGTTGGACGAGCATGACCAAGACCTCCAAGTACTGTCCTGGCCACTTCTCCAGACTGGAACCCAGTTAAGCAGCTAGGACCACCTCGAACGTCATGTTGATTCTATGGGTCTGATACTGTGCACCCTCCAGCAGCTGTGGGATGCACTGCAGTCAGTATGGCTCCAGATAGTGACCTTCCTCAGTCACTCCAGGCCCGTCTAGCTGCTGTCCCTGCTTCACGAGGGACAGGTCATAATGGTGGGACTCAGCTGTGAATAAATAATTCCCTTTTCTGACACTCGTACCGCTGTAAACACGAAACACTGTACAACATAACACACCCATCAGAATGAGCTTCACAGGTTAGCCTGATGCGATACCCTCACCGGTTAGCCAGTGATGTTAGCTTCACAAGGTAGCCTCACTGGGAACCTTCACAGGTTAGTCAGCGATGTTAGCTTCATGGGTTAGCCTGACTAGGAACCCTTACAGGTGAGCCAGTGATGTTAGCTTCACAAGTTAGCCTGACAGGGAACCTTCACAGGTTTCCCATTTATGTTCCCATGTTAGGTTCACGGGTTAGCCAGTGATGTTAGCTTCATGGGTTAGCCTGACTGTTCTCAGTTATGTTAGCTTCATGGGTTAGCCTCACTGGGAACCTTCACAGGTTAGCCAGTGATGTTAGCTTCATGGGTTAGCCTGGTTGGCGTGGTTTGGGTTTGTACAGGATTCGCTCAGGCTCTGGTGGTCCGAGTCCAAACAGAATTGTATCAGGTGAGGTCCAGATAGAGTTCCATCACATGCAGGTGACTTTCAGACTTTCGGATAATGATGATGTGGTTTGGGTTGGGTCCGGATGGAATTTTGTTAAACTCAGGTTGGACTAAAACACAAAACATCATTATGTAGTCCCATTTATGTTCCCATGTTAGGTTCACGGGTTAGCCAGTGATGTTAGCTTCATGGGTTAGCCTGGGAACCTTTACAGGTTAGCCAGTGATGTTAGCTTCACCGGTTAGCCTCACTGGGAACCTTCACAGGTTAGCCAGTGATGTTAGCTTCACCGGTTAGCCTCACTGGGAACCTTCACAGGTTAGCCAGTGATGTTAGCCTCACAGGTTAGCCTGACTGGGAACCTTCACAGGTTAGCCAGTGATGTTAGCTTCATGGGTTAGCCTGACACGGTACCCTCACAGGTTACCCAGTGATGTTAGCTTCACAAGTTAGCCTGACAGGGTTCCTTCACAGGTTTCTCAGTTACGTTAGCTTCATGGATTAGCCTGGGAACCTTCACAGGTTAGCCAGTGATGTTAGCCTCACCGGATAGCCTGACTAGGAACCTTCACAGGTTTCCCATTTATGTTAGCTTCACGGGTTAGCCTGACTGTTCTGAGTTATGTTAGCTTCATGGGTTAGCCTGGGAACCTTCACAGGTTAGCCAGTGATGTTAGCTTCACGGGTTAGCCTGACACGGTACCCTCACAGGTTACCCAGTGATGTTAGCTTCACAAGTTAGCCTGACAGGGTTCCTTCACGTTTCTCAGTTACGTTAGCTTCGTGGGATAGCCTGGGAACCTTCACAGGTTATACAGTGATGTTAGCCTTACGGGTTAGCCTGACTGGAAACCTTCACAGGTTAGCCAGTGATGTTAGCCTCACCGGTTAGCCTGACTAGGAACCTTCACAGGTTTCCCATTTATGTTAGCTTCACGGGTTAGTCAGTGGTGTTAGCTTCATGAGTTAGCCTGACTATTCCCAGTTATGTTAGCTTCATGGGTTAACCTGGGAACCTTCACGGGTTAGCCAGTGAGGTTAGCTTCACGGGTTAGCCTGATTGGCTACCTTCACAGGTTCTACAGTGATGTTAGCTTCATGGGTTAGCCTGACTGTTCCCAGTTACGTTAGCTTCATGGGTTAGCCTGACTGGGAACCTTCACAGGTTGTTAGCTTCATGTTACAACGCAACATGTTAGCTTAATTGGCCAAACCAAGCTAGCTACACAGGAAAGGAGATTATATTAAAAGAACCGTATTAGCAGCAACACACACTGCAGTAAAGTTATACAGTTGTAGACGCGGTTTAAAATCTCAGCACCTCCAAAATAAAAGTCCTTCCCACATCCCTGAGCCTGACTGGCTTCACAGTAAAGTCAGTGTTGCGTAAACCTCTAACACAGTTAGCCGCTCTGATCTTAATACACACGTTAGCATCTCGAGCAAGAGCGAGCGGCTCCCGTTCAGCACAGTGAGCTAAGGCACAGTTCATACTAGCACAGAATTTACCACCAGTGGGTGGAGGTTTCCCACTGTCCACTTCACCGGTGTGGTCGAGCATCTTATCGCAGTACACAACAGACACAGGAACAGTGCTTCAACCTGGAGAACAAGAACCGAAAGGAGACCTGTGGACGAGACTACAGAACCACGAATGAAGCAGAAACACTGGACTGTGACTCCAACACAAGACATACAGACACAGGAATTTCTCCACCTTTAAATCCCTCCATCCACAGGGAGGCCTTTTCTTTTCTCCACCAACTATCCGGAGCGCTGTTTCTCCGAGACGCTGAGCTACAGCCACACTGGAATACAGTCCACAGTCTCTCAGTGTGGTAGTGCTAAGTGAAGCGGTAGTTTGATAAAATAATCCTTATTAAAATAATCAGACGTTTGATCAGACAGCTGTTTCAACGCACGGTGTTAGATCTGATGAGGGCTATTACAGTCGGCACTTTGGGTGATGTTGTGGTCTAGGTCGGATTCAGACGGAGTTCCTTCAAGCTCCGGTGAGATTCGGACTCGTGTTGGCGTGGTTTGGGTTTGTACAGGATTCGCTCAGGCTCTGGTGGTCCGAGTCCAAACAGAATTGTATCAGGTGAGGTCCAGATAGAGTTCCATCACATGCAGGTGACTTTCAGACTTTCGGATAATGATGATGTGGTTTGGGTTGGGTCCGGATGGGATTTTGTTAAACTCAGGTTGGACTAAAACACAAAACATCATTATGTAGTTCAGATCAGGTCAGTCTGGTCCGGTCCGGTCCGGTCTGGAAAGAATTGTGTTATCCTTGGGTTCAACCCAGAGACAAAATATGATGTCGTGGTTCGGATCTGGAGAGAATTCTGTTGCCCTCGGGTCAGTTTCAGACTCAGAACAAGATGATTATTATGTGGTCCAGGTCAGGTCCTTGGGTCAACTCAAACAAAACCATGAGGTGGTTCGGGTCGGGTTACATGAAGAAAGAATCATGCCTAGGTCCGTTTCAGACTCTAAACAGAATTATGTGGTTCGGGTCAGGTTCAGAGTCAGAACACAAAGATGTGGTTCGAGTCCAGACAGAATTTTGTTATAGTCGTGTCCACTTAGTCAGGCTGGGTTCGGAAAGTTCGGAAGTTGGGTTGTATGGAAAGTTCCAGAAAGAATTTAGTTGTGCTTGGGTTGGGTTGGGACATGGTTAATCCTGGTCGGGTACGGACATAGTTTTGGGTTAGGGATGCGCATTCTTGGGCTTTATTTGGATTTGGCCCAAAATCTCGAGCCTAATTACTCGTACAGCGTCTGAACCACATCAGATAGTCTTAGAGATTACTGACCTTTAGAGGTGGATGTGTGATGATGTAGGTATGCAGTTAGCACCAGGCTGGTGGGTGGGGTATCAGCTGCCATGACTTGTTAGCTACATTAGCCTCATCGCTAAAACCAAAGACTTCTGACACCGAACCTGTCTTGATCTACTCTAGTTTGGGGTCAAAGTTGGAAAAAGGGTGGAGCTGTTGCTTTAAGGACACAGGACAGTAGCAGTTTGTGCTGCGGCCTCCAACCTTAATCTAACACGCCTTGACTCCAATGTTCAGACCCTCCAGAAAATTTGGTTTCCTGGTTTTGGTGTGCTAATAAATAAGGACTGGAGCTAAACAGAGCTGCGAGATGTTCACCAGCTCCTGCTGTAAAATCTACGGGTGCAGCACCATCTGCTGGCCATCCTTGTGCAGCTGCAGCCTCTCCTTCTCTACTTGGAGGCGCTCCCGCTCAATCTGGAGTCGGCCCGCCTCGAACCTGAAGAACTGGAGTCTCTCCTTCTCCAGCAAGAGACGTTCTTTCTCCAGCTTCAACTTCTCCGCCTCCAGATCAGCCCACGCTGGCCAGACAGGCTTCCGGTCCTTCTCCGCATCCAGCGAGGATGATGAAGACGGGGCGGAGGAGGTGGTGGATGTGGTTGCAGTGGTGGAGGAGGCAGGGCTTTGCTGTGGCAGCGCTGACTGGTGCACAAGCAGACGGAGTCGCTCCCTCTCCAAGTCCAGGCGCTCTTTCTCCAGCTGGAGGCGCTCTCGCTCCATCTCGGCCTGGCACAGCCTCTTCTTCTCCACCTGGAGGCGCTCCTTCTCAACCTGCAGCCGCTCCGACTCCACCTGCAGCCGCTGCTTCTCCAGCTCCAGACGCTGCCTCTCCAGTGCCACCAGCAGGCCCGTGCTGTCTCCTGCAGGCAGGCCCGGTGTGCCCACACCCAGCCCAGGTGGGCCGGGTGTGTCGGGTCCCATGTCTCGAGCAAGAGCCGGTCCAGAAGGAGCTTTAGAGCAGCTCAGCATGCCAAACTCATCAATGTGAGCGAAATCTTCTGGGACGGTTCCGTCTCTGTCCACGTCCTGCAGGATGGAGGGGAAGCAGTCATCATCATCGTCATCTCCCTCACACTCCACCTCTTCTGGAACACTATCGCCAACACCGCCATCCAGCTGTGGAGAAGCACACAACCACACACAGCGAACAGTCAGGGTCAATGGTCTGAACACAGTTAACTTCAAATTAACATTCATAAAGCTCTCAGTCTTTTATTAACGTAACAGTTAAAAAAAAAAAAATTTAATTCTGAGAATTTTGCACATTTGATCTATCCCCAGTAATAATATATATATTTTTTATATATATATATATATATATATATATATATATATATATATATATATATATATATATACATACATACATACATATATACACACACACACACACACACACACACACACACACACACATTATATTATATTATTATTTTTATATATATATAATTATTATTATTATTATTATTATTATTATTATTATTATTATTATATATATATATATATATATATATATATATATTTATTTATTAAAATTATTATGCCGTCCTGTTCCACGATTCAGTAATAGTAGCAACGGCTTGACATTCCAATATTTGCTAGCTCAGTACACTAGGTGGCAATAGAGTTACACTGTCGGTCACATTATTATGACTATTGGATGGCAGCAGCCCATAGGTCATGAAGGAAGTCACATTTTCGTCGGGTTCTCTGGGCCCACTCATCCATGTGGAAGGCTCTCTCAACCGATTTCCATCCCTATAGGTCATGTACACCCATACGTGTTGACTGTCTTCCCGGGGGCGGATGGGATCTTCCAGCAAGGTGATGCATCATGTGCTCCAAATAACACCCCGCCCCCCTAATTCCACATACTTGAACATCTGTGGGACCACCTCGACCTTCGTGTTAGCTCTACGGATCTTCCCCCACACACCCTTCAGCAACTGTGGGACGCACGGCAGTCAGCAGGGATCCATATATCTGCGACAACCTAGCAGGACCTGATTGCGTCACTTCCAGCCCGTCTAGCTGGTGGTCATATTTTTTTGTTTTACTTGGTGGTCATAATAATGTGAATCAACTGTGCACGTATACGTTTTCTTTTTTTGACCTAATTAGAAAGTTTAGACATTGTTGGTGTCTCTGGGGAGTCATGTCACCTGATAGCTAGTCAGGTTAGCAAGCATGCTAACCGGCTATTAAAGCTAGCCATCAACACAAACAGTTAGGTTTCCATACAAATTTGTTAATCAACAATAATAATAATAAAATGATAATAATAATAATCTCGGTTTTAAAAACTAGCTAGCTTTCCTAGACAGACTTGTAATGCAAGTCACCGCTAGTGTGAGCGCAGGGTTAGGTCTATACCCCACTGTTAGCTAGCTAGCAACAAGAAAGTGACTTCAAGTGATTCAACTTTGTGTAATTTAACCATAACCATAAGTAATATTTATTTCTACCAACAAACTTTAAACCCTAAACGATAATCTGGGCTACCTCACCCACATTTCAGCCAGCTAGCTAACATGGGGCGTTCACGTGCTAACTGGCTAACTTCCACCCCGTATTCCAAACCTACAGGGTTTTCATTTAGGTAACCCAAGATAAAATTCAAGTGTGTCCAATAGGAGAAGAGCCACAGAGGAATCCTACTGGGCAATCGTCATTCGTGGCTTAAGTTACCCGGCAAAGCTCTCAGATCACCTACATGATATCCACTAGCCTCCGTGTCCTCCATTTTGACCCCGCAGTGGATGCTGTTCTCCCCGAGGTCAGGCAGGTCCTGCCAGTATCCCTGCGAATCTTTGGGAAAGCCGCCAGGTTCCTGCAGGGGCTCTCCGCTGAGCGAGGCTTCGTTGTCGGGTGAACAGGGCGGATCGTAGTCTGGCTGCAGTCCGGCGGCCAGCTGAGCCCGCAGCTGCTTCCGCTTCATCAGCGTGCGCCAGTCCAGGTAGCGGCGCTTGACCTCTCCGGCCGTCCGCACCTCACCCTCGCCCAGCGCGTTCACGCACTCCGCCACCTCGTCCCAGGCGCGGCGCTTCAGCTCGTTGACAGCGGTGTTCTGTTGGCGCGAGAACAAGACGTCCCGCCGTCGCTGGATCTCCCGGATCAGCGTCTGGGTCTCCCGCACGCTGTAGTTACTCTTCCGCTTCCGCTTCAGGTGCTTCATTTGCAGAAAGTCCATGATGGAGAACGGTGAGGACGACTCCAGTGACTCTGAAGACACTGCAGAGGGGTTTTAACACAGAGTCAGGTGAGATACGAGTGTCTACAGTGAAGCATCCCGATTCTACTATGAATTACACATTATCTACACTCATCAGTAGAACAGCTGCACAAACAGCTGCACCCAGAAGGAATCAGCGGACAGGAGTGAAACTTGGTGGGTAGCTTTGACATTGCGAGACATGAACGACTCAAGGTTCATGCTCAGCCGCAGGGACGGGTCTTATCTCTGTACCTGACTGACCCAACACCACCACTACAGACTTCCAGCGAGCAGTGGTGTCCTCCATGAGTCCTCCAGTTAGTGCAGCACCATCGGCAGACGGCTGCACCACGCAGGACTACATGCACACAGACCGTTACCACGACTGTCCTTAACACCACGTCACCGTCACCAAAGACTGCAGTGGTGTCGTACCAGACTGTCATGGAGTGACTCAGAATGGCAGCGGGTCATCTTCAGTGACGAGTCCCGCTTTAGTCTTGGTGGAGACGCCCAACGAATCCGTGTGTGGAGGCACCGTGGTCAGCACCAAGATGAACGGTTTGTAGCCACATGTCCAGAAGACCTGGTGTCCCTCCACTTCCACCCCTACCGCACCATCTGCAGGAACTGTGTGAGGATGTTCAAGCTGCATGGGATGGATTATCACAGGACTCCATCAGGAACCTCTACAGCTCCATACCGAGACGTCTGGCGTGTTGGGTTAGCGAACACGGCAGCCCGACGCCATACTGAGAGACAGACTTCTGTATGTGTAGCTCAATAAATATTGATCATATCAGTCTAAATTTATCATCAGTTATTGATCCTGGTCTCCTTTATCTTCCTTCCCAACACACCCGCACTCCCACACCTCCTTCTGGGTGCAGCTGTTGAGTGTACTATAAATCACTCAGTATCTCCTATGTATTGTTTAGTATCTAAAGTATTTAATATATAAAATGAATTATTCAGTATCCAGTATGGAGGTTAGGTACTGCAGTTATGAGAGTAAGGGACTGAAGTGTGAACCCACATTAGATGACGCTGAATAAGTTCACAGTCCAAAATAACTGGTCCTCTTAATGTCGTCCCTCTTTCTCAGCCTGATGGCCAATTAGGAAGACATCTGTCCACTCCACCGCCGTGAGATGTCAGAGGCCACATAAGAGGTGTACATGCCAAGGTCTCTAAAGGGAAATCAATAAAAAACATTATTATTATTATTATTATTATTATTATTACCATCATTACTGAAACTTACTCAGCACATAGCACTCTAACGACACCAACGCGTCATACACAACATTTCATAAACAGCACACAGCATCCATCACTTCATACATCAATAACACTCTAGACGCAGTACATAACATTCCTTTGACAGGACATAGTACTCCACACACAACACCCATCACTTCATATGCTGTGCACAACACTTCATACAAAGCACATTGCACTACATAAACCAGACACAGCACACATCAGTCTATATAAAACACACAGCACTGCATAAACAACACATAGCACCCTACACATAACACTATAAACACAACACACCACACATTAAATATAAACCACTCTATACATCACACAGCCCCATACACTGCGTTCGTATTAAGTATACAGCACCCTATACATCACACACCTGCATACACTGCACACAGCACCCTATACATCACACAGCCCCATACACTGCGTTCCTTATTAAGTACACAGCACCCTATACATCACACACCTGCATACACTGCACACAGCACTCTATACATCACACAGCGTTCCTTATTAAGTACACAGCACTCTATACATCACACACCCCATACACTGCGCACAGCACTCTATACATCACACAGCCCCATATACTGCACACAGCACTTTATACATCACACAGCCCCATACACTGCGTTCCTTATTAAGTACACAGCACCCTATACATCACACACCCCATATACTGCACACAGCACCCTATACATCACACAGCCCCATACACTGCGTTCGTATTAAGTACACAGCACCCTATACATCACACACCTGCATACACTGCACACAGCACTCTATACATCACACAGCCCCATACACTGCGTTCCTTATTAAGTACACAGCACCCTATACATCACACACCTGCATACACTGCACACAGCACCCTATACATCACACAGCCCCATACACTGCGTTCCTTATTAAGTACACAGCACCCTATACATCACACACCTGCATACACTGCACACAGCACCCTATACATCACACAGCCCCATACACTGCGTTCCTTATTAAGTACACAGCACCCTATACATCACACACCTGCATACACTGCACACAGCACCCTATACATCACACAGCCCCATACACTGCGTTCCTTATTAAGTACACAGCACCCAGCACCCTATACATCACACATCCCATATACTGCACACAGCACTCTATACATCACACAGCCCCATACACTGCGTTCCTTATTAAGTACACAGCACCCTATACATCACACACCCCATATACTGCACACAGCACCCTATACATCACACAGCCCCATACACTGCGTTCCTTATTAAGTACACAGCACCCTATACATCACACACCCCATATACTGCACACAGCACCCTATACATCACACAGCCCCATACACTGCGTTCGTATTAAGTACACAGCACCCTATACATCACACACCTGCATACACTGCACACAGCACCCTATACATCACACAGCCCCATACACTGCGTTCCTTATTAAGTACACAGCACCCTATACATCACACATCCCATATACTGCACACAGCACTCTATACATCACACAGCGTTCCTTATTAAGTACAGCACCCTATACATCACACAGCCCCATACACTGCACACAGCATTCCTTAAGTACACAGCACCCTATACATCACACAGCCCATATACTGCACACAGCCCTCTATACACCACACACCCCCATACAGGGCACACAGCGTTCCTTAAGTACACAGCACTCTATACATCACACATCCCATATACTGCACACAGCCCTCTATACATCACACAGCGTTCCTTATTAAGTACACAGCATCCTATACATCACACAGCCCCATACACTGCACACAGCATTCCTTAAGTACACAGCCCTCTATACATCACACAGCCCATATACTGCGCACAGCCCTCTATACACCACACACCCCCATACACTGCACACAGCGTTCTATACATCACACACCCCATATACTGCACACAGCCCTCTATACACCACACACCCCCATACACTGCACACAGCATTCCTTATTAAGTACACAGCATCCTATACATCACACAGCCCATATACTGCGCACAGCCCTCTATACACCACACACCCCCATACACTGCACACAGCGTTCTATACATCACACACCCCATATACTGCACACAGCCCTCTATACACCACACACCCCCATACACTGCACACAGCATTCCTTATTAAGTACACAGCATCCTATACATCACACAGCCCCATACACTGCACACAGCATTCCTTAAGTACACAGCACTCTATACATCACACAGCCCATATACTGCACACAGCCCTCTATACACCACACACCCCCATACACGGCACACAGCGTTCTATACATCACACACCCCATATACTGCACACAGCATTCCTTAAGTACACAGCACTCTATACATCACACAGCCCCATACACTGCACACAGCATTCCTTAAGTACACAGCACTCTATACATCACACAGCCCATATACTGCACACAGCCCTCTATACACCACACACCCCCATACACTGCACACAGCATTCCTTATTAAGTACACAGCACCCTATACATCACACACCTGCATACACTGCACACAGCGTTCCTTAAGTACACAGCACTCTATACATCACACAGCCCCATACACCGCACACAGTACTATACACATAGCGCCCCAAACACAGCACACAACACTCCGTCTAGAGCACCCAGCACTCACTACACTACACACCCAGTGAAACGCAGCTCGGTGTTCCTGTGAAGAGACTTCGGTCAGCTCATGCACAACTCATTTAGCTATCTACAGATGAGGGTGCTTTCCTGGATCTGCTAACGGCGCACAGCACTCTCCACCGCGAGGCGAGGAAACACTGCGCTGCCTGAACACCGTACAAATACCTCTAAGCTTTAAAACCCCGAATCCGGGTCTTCTGGCCGGAAAGGGACCGGAATCGAAGCATTTGCGTGTGTAAGCTTACCACACAGATGCTTTCCGTGACCGTAAAGCTGGCCCAGAGGCCACCGCCGAACACAGATCCGTCACTCACAGCTAACCTCACTCATTCAAAACAACAGCGACTTCCGCTCTACTGCGCGCAGCTTTATCTGAGCCATGCCCCGGGCTCACAGCCGTGCATCGCTATTGGCTGCGGCGCCGCGTCATTCCTGAGAATGGCCAATCAGCGACGCTGTTTGCGTCCCGCCCTCCTTGCCAAGAGGTGCGCATGCGTCGAAGGAGCATGAACCGGAGGTAGCGAGGCTGCTAACTCTACATGAATACACACTTTAAGCACCTAAAGAGCTTTCAAACCAGCATTTATCCGCACCGGCTATATGTAAGTTCAATCGTAGACTCTTGACGACTTAAGTGTTTGCTAAATTAAGCCTTAAACATGAATAAATGGGAACTTTAATTTTACTCATGTCACTTAACATGACGTGCAATGCTCAGCAGAGGAAGGTCCAGCTGTTCAGTCCATTGTTTTCCAGATTTCCATTATTTTACCATAATCAGCATTCCATATAAACACTCAGAAGACTTGTGTTGGGTCACTGGTGGGTTTGGATGATAAATAAAATTTTGGTTATTGACACAAATGGCATTCTGCTAAGCCTGCCTAACAGTAGTGTGCAGTATGTGACCAAACTGTAAAACTATACTGTACTGAACATACCTGGGTGGTGTTCTACTCCAGTCAGAGGTTCTAGTAGACAGGGATAACTATCTTCATGGTGTACTGTATCCCAGTGCTGGGCTGTGTTCAAAATGGACTATTACTACCATACCGCACACTACAGTAGTATGTACTGCACACTGTATGTGCCCCCTGTGTGTGGTATACAGTACAGTACCAAGTTCTGACCTACAGTGTAGTATACTAATACAGTCACATGACCAGTTACCTCACATTTACCTCAGAGCTGTTATTACTGTATCCACTGTTTAGAGCTAGCTGCTGCTAACGCTGCTCGGTTCACCTGAGATACGGTTAGCCTAGCTGTTAGCTCCCCTCGGCTACTTTCCTCTAAAACTGATCCTCTAAAGTGAGTTTATCTTTTATTAATCTTCAGACCTGTATATTAACTTTCTGAGGCTCATTCTGATGAACACACACCCCACTACAATCACTACACCCACATTGCGTTTAGCTCCCCATTATTACCCGCCGCCATTTTCTCTGGCTGAAGCAGACTGGTGAGGCTGCGGTGCATGATGGGATACAGTACACCATGAAGATAGCTCCACCTGTACACTAGAACCTCTGACTGGACTAGAACACCATCAGGTAACTGCAGTGCACTACAGATGTACAGTTTGGTCACGTACTGCATACTACATCACACTTTTAGTATGTAGGTGTTATGTGGCATGCCGAATACAACCATGGTGACCCCTGGTTCCCATGACCACCGCTGTAAAGAGATTTGACAACCATTCCATAGTAAACCACGCCTTATATCACTTGACTGACTAGACTAGGCTGTTTGGCACCCTGCTCACAGTAAATGGCCCACTCTTTTCTTGATCTTGCCAGTCTCCTCCAGGGTGGTCCCATCTCCTTAGAGGCCTTTTCCACTAAAGCGAGTACTATTACACAACTGCACGTGTCCACCTGTCAGTGGTGGGCCGTGCGACGTGTCCTGCCCCTCAGTGCACTTTTCGAGAAGCACAGATTTATACAGGTTAGGTGTTAGTAAGCACTAGTGCAGTCTGTTTACCATCTGTTGACATGTTTGTTTATTCTGTTATTCGGTTATCAGGTGTTTCAGCAGAGCAGACCTTGAACCCGGGCGAACATTGCACAAAGCTCTTGAAATCTGGATAACTGATTCCATAGTCAAGGATAAGGACCAATAAGAATGCCCCTTTACTCCTCTCCTACTGGACAGACTGGACCTTAGGCTCAGGCTACCTAGCTAAGTGATAAATCCTGGGTTTAAATGGAGGGGGTGCGGTGGGTGTTCCGCTGTGGCGCTTGGTCCCCATCTCGCTCTGAGTGGCTGTTGGCTGCCCGGTGCGTTCAGCAGGAGGAGAAACAGCGGATTGGACAGTTTGTCTTCACCAAAGACGCCAAAGCAGCAATGGTGAGTGGAAAGTCTGGAACACGGTAGCTTAAATCAGCTATTCATATCACAAGTCCTGAACATTGAAAGCACAGTGAAACGTTTGGACGATTTAAGCGTTACCACGCTGTGCTATTGGTGTGAGCAGGCTCGGTAGGGTTCGCTCGATGGGTATGATGAATAGCTTTGAAGCCAGTTGCAGTAGATTGACCGGTGCCTGGTATGGCCTTAACCTGTCACTTATATTCAAGTGTATTAGCTACTAGAAGTTAACCAGTTGCACCAAATAAGACTGACGGATTCAAAAATCCACCGGCCATTTCAGTAGATTTCTATTTACAGCAGTACCTACACCCACCGTAGACTATATAGCATTAAGTTATAACTTTATATCCGCACATAACTCTACAGTACGTGTGGCGTAAATAGAAATCTATCAGATTTGATCAATTAAAAAACTGCAGGAAAAGGAAACTCGCAAAGTACATGTATGCGTGACCTCACTGCATGACAGGACGCATGTATTACTTCCTGTTTACCTAGGGAAGCCTTTCTGATTGGCTGCTGAGAATGGAACCTTATTCCCCACCACAATGTTTCAATCAGCCATCTCACTGCCATTACCAGATGAACCAGAAGACTGACTTGATGCGTGGAAGTCAACGTCAGTGTTCCAGCTGTTTTCCAGCTGCTCCCTGAGGGCCCGGTTTAGACGATGCGTGCGTGAGAACCATGCAGTTCAGGGGAGCTTGTCACGGTTATTTCAGCCCACTGAGCGTTCATCATACCCAAATATTCAAAACAGCAACAGTCATAACGTTATCTACCCAAAGCCAAAGAACTACAGAGCACGTTCGGCCGCACTCTGAAGGGGGAGGGAGCTGTAATCTGTATCAGAGATTCTGTTTTATCACCAGGGAGACTATATCCGAGGCAGGGCGGGGGGCGAGGGGTTGTGCAGGTTTTACATTCGCTAATTAATGAATAGAGTTAATAGAAGCATTTTTGCAAATTGTGCAGCAGATGAACTCAACCTCGGCATTTAACCCATCCGTGCAGTGGAACGCCCACACACTACTGAACACTCACTAGGGGGCACAGAGCACACGTGCCTGGAGCGATGGGCAGCCCTATCCACTGCGCACAGGGAACAGTTGGGGGCGAGGTGCCTTCATCAAGGTAATCAAACCAGGGACCTTCTAATAACTGCCAGCCCGTGACTGGCCTATTGAGGTGTACCATTAGAGCCCGGTGCTCGTCTCCAGTATTAAACTAATACTGTTCACCGCTTAGGAAGCCGCGAAGCTGAGAAACACGGGGGGAGCGATGTCTCAGAGAAAGTCTGGAGGAGCTTCTGAAGAAGAGAATCTGAACAAATGAAACCGAATCCTGCTCGTCATTCAGTCAGACATCCAACACTGCTCCAAACGAGGGAGCTGACTTTGGTTTAGACATAACGGCTGTGTGCGGTGAAGGAGAAACGGAGCGGAGACGTTTGTTTTATTATAATTCCATTATTTTACAACCTAAATTACAGATATTTATATTTATTCGTATAATTATTTCAGCACAGGGAATATAATAAACGGTTTCAGGTCTACCATTCTTCTTTATATCTAAAATAATTTAAATATGGACTAATCTGGTTTTATTTAGCAGGTCATTATTTATGAGAGATGAAAGGCGAAGGGTCCTCCTACTGAAGAAGCTGTTAGAAGTGAAATTAAAAAGACTATAAGCTATAAGCGCTAATGTTTAGCATATATACGCGCTGCTGCCCGGCGCTGTAACCTGTAATTAAAGGCTCCGGTTCAGATCGATCATCATAAGCCCCGCCTCTTTTAGTTCAAATGTGTTCCTGTGACTCTGCTGACTTTCTAAATGAGGAGGACATCAGATCTGAACCATATGCAAATTGATTTACTGATTACTAGATAATGTACATGGAGAAAGAACATTAAACGAATAGTCGAATCGTCGACCAAGACGGGCGAATCCGATTCGGCTGACAAAATTGAGTTTTTTAAGACAGAAGGAGAGGGAGAAGTGCGTATAGATGAAGGTAGGGAGTTCCAGAGTGTGGGGGCAGCAACACTAAACAACCTGCCACCCATAGAGGAAAGCCTGGACCTAGAAACAGCCAGGAGACCAGAGTCAGAGGACCTTAGCTTACACGATGGAACATAAGGTTGTTAGAGGGCCAACAGAGAGGTGGGGGCTAGTCCGTGTAGGGCTTTAAAGGTCAGGAGCAGGACTAGTGGATCTGTATCTGGTAGCCAGTGTAGCTGAAGAAGGATGGGGATGATGTGCGTGGACTTCTTGGTGCGTACTGAGACTCTGGCTGCGGAGTTTTGAATGTACTGCAGAGGGCGAAGGGTTTTGGAGGGTAGACCATGGAACTCAAATCCTTTCGGTTGATTTAGCTTGAGTGTGTGTGTATGTGTGTGTGTCTGTGTGTGTGTGTCTGTCGTGTAGTGTGGGGGTCGGTGTGTGCTGATGTGTGTAAGCTGGTAAGTGAGTCTCTGTCGTAGTTTGCCGATAAGGGAAGTGGAGAAGTCGGTTTCCGTCTGGGCCGCACGTCTCGGGGCAAACCGTACCTGGCTGAGCCCTCCCCTGGACCAGGCACCGTCCACTGGAGCTTCAACGTGTCCCATCAGGGCGATTATGCCGTTCTGGCGGCCGAACCAGGGCGGCAGGTTGGCGTGGATGTGATGAAGACGAGCAGACCAGGTAAAGGTCAGAGGTGGAGGTGGTGCTGGTTATATATAATAAAACATATATAATGTAGGTTCACCTGTAGACACCTTTCTAGACACGCAGCATTCTTCACAATACACTATATGGACAAAAGTTTTGGGACACACCTCTTAATCATTGGATTCGGATATTTCGTTCAGTCACGTGGCCACAGGTATATAAAACCAGGCACCTAGCCATGCAATCTGCCGACCAACATTTGTGAAAGAATTGCTCGTTCTAAAAAGCTCACTGAATTCCAGTATGGAACTGTAATAGGATGCAACAAATTCAGTTCTTGAAAATCCTTCCGGATTAACCCACAGTCAACTGGATTAAGCGTTTAGGGATCCCAGCAACTCAGTGACGGACCATGTAAAGTTACAGAGCGGGTCACTGTATGTAAAAGTCTCCAGCGTGGTGCTGACTCAGTAACTGCCGAGCTCCTCCTCCTCTGATAACATCAGGACAAAAACTGGAGCTTTGTGGGTTTCCATGGCTGAGCAGCTGCAAGCAGGACTTACACGCCAAGCACGAAGCTAAGCATCGGATGGAGTAAGGTAAAGCGCGGTGCCACTGGACTCTGGAGCAGTGGAAACGTGTTCTGTGGGGTGACGGATCTCGCTCCTCTATCTGGCAGTCTGGTAGACGAGTCTGGGTGTGGCGAGTGTCAGCGGGACGTTACCTGCCTGACTGCATTGGCCCGACTAAAGTTTGGTGGAGGAGGGATAATGCCAGGGGTTGTTTTTCAGGGGTTAGCCGACGCCCCCTAGCTCCAGTGACGGGAAGCCTCAGTGCTTCAGCAGACCAAGACATTTTGGACAATTCCAAGCTTCCCACTTTATGGAAACAGGACCTGTTCTGTGTTTCCCAGTGCACACGTGTGTCCCATAAAGGCACGGGTGGGTGTGTTTGATGTGGTAGAGCCCACACAAGTCCTAAAAGTAAATAACCCAGTTAATACATCCGACGAAACGTTAGACCTGGTTTATTTATTGGGGAAAGTGGTGCAGTATTTCATATCTGGGAGTGCTGAAAGTGTGTGAGCCTTAGCTTTCAGTATCTGGTGACCCCACCACAATGCACCTGGACATCAGCTTGGAGGAATCTTGGCCCATTCCTCTGTACGGAACAGCTTCCACTGTGTTGGTCGTTCAGGGACTAAGGTCGGGACTTTGACTTGGCCGGTATGTGGTGGGACGGCTGGTGTGCTTAGCGCCGTGGTCTTGCTGCATGACCAGAGCATACGAGCTGTGTGATTTTGGAGCAGGGCGTTTTTTTTTTCTTTCCCAGAAAGTCGGAGGATCAGTGTTCCTACTGTGCATGACCTGTGTTCTCCTGACACTCGGTTCCGAGACAGATGTCCTGATATTTACCTGACAGCTTGATGGTATGTGTCAGAACTCATTCCATCACTGATAGCAGGCCGCTCTGGCCGTGATACTACCATCACCATGCTTCACAGGTGAGATTAGATTCCTATCCCGGGACGCACTGCGCTTCTCCTTTAATCCAGAAAGTCCTATTAAGGTCTCATCCGTCCATACAACATTCTGACTCTGTCCATGTGACCTTAAGCAAACTGCAGACAGGCAGCAGGGTGCTTTTTTGGGGAGGAGGAGCTTTCCCCTTCCAAGCCTGCCATGCACACGGTGTTGCTCAGTGTTCTCCTGATGGTGGACTCATGGATGTTGACATAAGCCAATGTGAGAAGGGGGTTTAGCTGCTTAGAAGTTACCCTGGGTTCCTCTGTGACCTTGGTGTTGGTGGGGCACGCCTGGGGAGGGTAATAAGGGTCTTGAATTTCCTCCATTGGTATACAGTCTGTCTGACTGTGGATTGGGCCGGATGAGCATCAAGAACACTTTTTCTGAGGATCAGAAATTTCCTATGCCATGATACACTTCCACAGGGATGAGTTGTGAAGATCAGACTATGATGGATCTCATAGTGCCTCCTCACACCTGATTGTCATCCCATTGACTGAAAACAGTTATCTCTGTTTCACCTTCCAGTGAACCGCTGTGGTTCACAGACCGACAGATATGTAGTGCTGTATCATTTTGCACCAAGATATAAATAACCAGGTCTAATATTTTTGTTTCATTTGTTTCATGATGTTCTCTAAATCTACTTTCGGCACTTGAGTGAGAATATGATTATGTTTAAAGTCACATTTATGCAGAAATATAAATATTTCTAAAGGGTTCCTAAACTTTCAAGCACCACTGTATGCAGAACTGACTATGCCCCCTTTATAATGAAGCATGTAGTCGGGCAGCGTTGGTAAAACACTGACCACTGATCTCTGATATACTCATAATTTATTAGCCACTCTGGGTTGAAGGTCAGTGTGAGTTATAAAGGACGTGGGTGAAACTCCAGCATGCAGGCGGAGGACCCAGGTAACCAGCAGAGGGCGCAGACGCTCCAGCAGCTCTGACTTCACAGTGGTGATCTTCCAGATATTGGGCTGTGAATCTAAACCCACAGCCCTGGATAGATCGCATTTGACCTATCAGTGTTCTGCACAGGTGCGAGCTCTGCCCACACACCCCAGCTCAGAACCCTCGGTATCCCATAGGTTTGTGAAAGGATCAAAGATATTTTTTGGTTTTCTGCAGAGAGCCAGTCATGATTTATTTTAACCCACACGGATTCATTCAGCATGATAAGACTATGTTTAACATGATGCATTAAAGGGCCCATATGCTGGGAAAAACACTGATAGGGTTTCAAACTTTAACTCCCCAAAGCGTTCAGTCCATGTATGAGGAAATGAAAAACATTGTTTTTGTGATGTCACAAAACCTACCATTTTTATATTTAATTTGACACATTTTTAATATCTGCACATTCAGCCTAACCACGGTTTAGCCCCATCCATTAAGCTTACAGCAGTTCAGCCCTACCTGTTCAGCCTACAGCAGTGTTCAGCCCTACCAGTGTTCAGCCTACAACAGTGTTCAGCCCTACCAGTGTTCAGCCTACAACAGTGTTCAGCCCTACAACAGTGTTCAGCCTACAACAGTGTTCAGCCCTACCAGTGTTCAGCCCTACCTGTTCAGCCTACAACAGTGTTCAGCCCTACCTGTTCATCCTACAACAGTTCAGCCCTACCTGTTCAGCCTACAACAGTTTAGACCCACCTGTTCAGCCTACAACAGTGTTCAGCCCTACCTGTTCAGCCTACAACAGTTTTCAGCCCTACCTGTTCAGCCTACAACAGTGTTCAGCCTACAACAGTGTTCAGCCCTACCTGTTCAGCCTACAACAGTGTTCAGCCCTACCTGTTCAGCCTACAACAGTGTTCAGCCCTACCTGTTCAGCCTACAACAGTGTTCAGCCCTACCTGTTCAGCCTACAACAGTTCAGCCCTACCTGTTCAGCCTACAACAGTGTTCAGCCTACAACAGTGTTCAGCCCTACCTGTTCAGCCTACAACAGTGTTCAGCCCTACCTGTTCAGCCTACAACAGTGTTCAGCCCTACCTGTTCAGCCTACAACAGTGTTCAGCCCTACCTGTTCAGCCTACAACAGTGTTCAGCCCTACCAGTGTTCAGCCTACAACAGTGTTCAGCCCTACCAGTGTTCAGCCTACAACAGTGTTCAGCCCTACCAGTGTTCAGCCTACAACAGTGTTCAGCCCTACCTGTTCAGCCTACAACAGTTCAGCCCTACCTGTTCAGCCTACAACAGTTCAGCCCTACCTGTTCAGCCTACAACAGTGTTCAGCCTTACCAGTGTTCAGCCTACAACAGTGTTCAGCCCTACCAGTGTTCAGCCCTACCTGTTCAGCCTTCAACAGTTTGGACCTGCCCATTTGGCTGACCGCAGTTAAGACCCGCCTATTCAGCTTACAGTAGTTTAACCCCACCTGTTCAGCCTACAACAGTTTAGCCCCACCCATTAAGCCTAGAGCTGTGTAATTAAAAGATCAAAATAAAAGTAGCGACTTTATTATAAGTTGCAAGTCCACTGGTGACCACCAGATGTCTCTATGGTTACATAATTACTGTAGATGGAGCATAAGTCTGACAATATAAATAAATAAACACAGTTCGTATATACAGTGGTGTGGCTGTTTATGTATTCATGTATTTATTTATTTATATATTTTTTTGTGTTTCGTCAGGCAGCAGCTCGGTCCCTGAATTTTTTCGGATCATGACCCGCCAGTTCACGGAGCTGGAATGGAGGACTATCCGATCTGCCGGATCCGACTGGGACCAACTGCACATGTTCTACAGACACTGGGTAACCGTGGCGACTGCATGCCAGTGTAGCAGCATATCCTCACATGCGCGCACACACACACACAGAGGAGCATCGCACATTACATGCGCTTATATGCTTTGCCCATAGCCTACTTTTAACCCCCCCTCAGCTACAGCCCAACGTCCTATACTTGTGTGGTGCCAGTATTTACCTATAGCCTCCCCCCACACTCTAACAGACTGCTTCTGGTACTGTGTCTTTAAGGCTGATATGCACCCATCCTCAAAAGAGTAGCTGCACAAATAGCTGCACCCACAAGGAATCAACTAACAGGAGTGAAACTTGTAGGTTTGACTTTGAGACATGCAAATGATTCAGGTTCCATACTCGTCTGTTCATGTAATGCAAGTTCCTTAACTGACCCAACAGCCACCGTTACAGACATCCAGCGAGCAGTGGTGTCCTCCATGAGTCAGTTAGTGCAGCACCATCGGCAGACGGCTGCACCACGCAGGACTACACCCACACAGACCGTTACCACGACTGTCCTTAACACCACGTCACCGTCACCAAAGACTGCAGTGGTGTCGTACCAGACTGTCATGGAGTGACTCAGAATGGCAGCGGGTCATCTTCAGTGACGAGTCCCGCTTTAGTCTTGGTGGAGACGCCCAACGAATCCGTGTGTGGAGGCACCGTGGTCAGCACCAAGATGAACGGTTTGTTGTCACACGTCCAGAAGACCTGGTGTCCCTCCACCTCCACCCCTACCACACCATCTGCAGGAACTGTGTGAGGATGTTCAAGCTGCATGGGATGGATTATCACAGGACACCATCAGGAACCTCTACAGCTCCATACCGAGACGTCTGGCGTGTTGGGTTAGCAAACACGGCGGCCCGACACCATACTGAGAGACAGACTTCTGTATGTGTAGCTCAATAAATATTGATCATATCAGTCTAAATTTATCATCAGTTATTGATCCTGGTCACCTTTATCTTCCTTCCCAACACACCTGCACTCCCACACCTCCCTCTGGGAGCAGCTGTTTAATAATGATGAGTGTATGTAAATGAGATATGCTCACATTTAATATGCATCATCCCAGTCTAGGCTGACACACTCCTAATTGCTTGAGCTGGGCTGGGCGGAGCTAAACGGCAGTTGGCCGTATAGGCAGACATATATATGCAAATGTGCTGGATATGTGAAACTGTTTTCACAGTTCCATAAATGGTCTGTACTGTGGACTGAACGGTGCGCTCACTCTACCGTGCATGCTCCATCCAGCTCGTCTGTTTAGGAAAGTTAGGGATTTCTGCCGTATCCTGGGAAATTCGGTTTTCCGGGACATTCAATGCACAGACACACACGCCCACACAGAGCTGTTTAACATTGTGTGTGTGGTGGAGTGTGTCATCCAAGGATGAGGCATGCTGATTGTTCTCATGCTGATCGCTGTTGCCGTGGAAACGTAATATCATCACTCTCACCCATGACTCAGTGATGCTGTTGAGTCTGTTGAGGCCTGCGAAGCTCTATAGGAGCTGGACCGGGTTTATCTGGGGGGGGGGACTGTCAACATGAGACCGGTATTGACCACCGATTACTCCTTTTAAAATGGGTCCAGGGTCCGAATTGCGGCAGAGGTCTCGTTTGGGGGGCTCCCCTGGTGGAAAGTCTGTGGGGTGACCTGTTGTGAAGTTCTGTTGGTTGATTGGTTCGTTCCTCACAGGCCCTGAAGGAGAGCTTCATCAAGGCGATTGGTTCAGGACTGGGCTTCGACCTCCAGAGGGTGGAGTTTCACATCTCACCCAATCAGCTGCAGGAGGGGCGGGTCTTCTGCCAGACCAGGATGTACCTGGACGAGGAGGAGGAGGAGGACACCTGGACATTTGAGGTGAGAAGCGTCTGTGGGAGTCTCTGAACTCATAGCATTAGGATTCGTCGATTCGTGTGATGGGAGATCTCAGCTATTACTGTGATTCAGTTCAGATGGACTCAATCGAATTATGATTCCTTTGGTTCAAACTTATGAGGTCAAGTTTCAGGTTTCTGATTTGTCATTTGCACCACATGTCAGGACATTTATCCATTGAAATGCTTGTGGTGAGGGTCAGGTTGGTGCTCTACAGCAGGGCAGGATTAATTACACACTATTAAACATATAAAATAAAGAGATATAAAAGAGATATATTAAATACATACAAAAACACACAAAATATACACAAAATTCTCTGATATGTAGATTATTACTGTGATTCCATTCAGTTCGGTCATGATTAGAAAACGGTTCAGTGTACTGGCTTTATCCAGAACTGCACAGTACCAATCTAGAACGCATGTTCATGTGAACAGTGTCTGATCAGTCTGAATCTCCGATCATTCTGATTCAAATCAGGAAACAATTTGTGAATAATGAAATCTCAGCTGTTATTGTGATCCATTTGAGTTCTGTTCGGTTCATTTTTGGCCCATTATGAAATCTGTGGCTGTGTATCAATTGCGTACTACACACTAACACTAACACTAACACCGTATATATGCTGTGTACTGATCTGGTACACATAGTATTAGCATGCTACATCATTTCGTACTAACAGGAAGTGATGAAGCTTCCATCCTACCGAGCTGGACTCTGATAGGTCGCTTCGATGGAGGTTCTTGTCTACAGATTGTAGACTTGACTGCAGATTTGGGTTGAACTCACATTTATTTACCATCTCTGGTCCCACCACCACCGCAGCACCCGTCGCATCGCCAAGCACAAGATGTGATAAGCTCCTCCCTCCCCTTCCCATTGCATTGTGGGACACTGTACTGGTTCTTGTTCCAATTTTGCACTGTGGGTGTCTGAGTATACTCAGCTTTGACATCCCTAACTGTACTACATACCACACACCCAAACACTCGTTAGTATTAGTATGGTAGCGCACATCAAAAAGCCCTTGCATCCTAAATTCAGGATTCACTTTGATGATGATAATCAATCAGGCCGAAAACTAGCCAACCCGTTTTCTGATATTAGACGTTGGGAATGATCGGGACGTTACCGCGCTCACATGTCGATATGAGCACGTCCGCATACTAGAGTGTTCCGCTGCTGTGTCACCACAAGCCTGACCCCTGTGAATCACTGTGTAGCTGCGAGAGGGAGAGAGAGCGCACAGAGAGAGATAAAAGGAGATGGATGAGTAGGGATCTCGAGAGATAGAGGGGGTGATGGATGAGCGAAGAAAGAGGTAGAGAAATGTCATGTTATCGTCAAGGTCATGAGGTTAGAGAGTCCACTATTCACACGACATTCTTACAGTTTCCCAGACCACTCTGTCCCCCACCCCGACCCTCCCGCCCCATTACCGAGTCTGCTCTGTCTCTCACACACTTTCAGGGCCTGTCGGGATGTCAGTGCGCGTTTCTGAGCTTTATTTAGTGGGGGTTCAGTTGAGTAATGTTCAGCCTGTAGTAAATCCAGAGGATCATCTGTCCTGATCAACCCCACCACACAGCTGAACTGAGCAAACTCAATACGCAGAACCGTTTCATTTCAGTTCCTATCACACACAGCTGTTTACTAATGATGCACCAAATCAAAGCATGCTGTGTTGGTGTGTCGGCGGGGTTGTTAAGACGCTCAGTGTTCAGTACGTGTGTTTAAACTGCAGTTTAGTGTTTAAAAACTGTCCTGGCCCAAATCTGGCCCACATGCCCCATTTCAATCTGGCCCACTTGCCAAATAGGGCTGCTAGCGGTAGCAAGGTGTGGACCCCCGTTTGGGACAGGTGGGCCAAATTAACGTTGTAGGTATGTGTGCCACCTTTGGCTCACAGCAGGTTGCCAGCGCAGTGGGCCAGCAGAGCCATGTCTTTGCCAGATGTGGCCCACAGCTGCTTGCTATCTGGGATTTGATTTATGCAGTGGTTTAAATTTGTTGGGTTCAGGCTGTGGCCAAAATACAAAAAATAAATTTGTTTTAAAAAAATAAATTCACACAACAACAGAAGGCCCCTGTGACCGAAACGTATCTAACCCCTCCACCATGAACGACTGTGATTGGATTGGGCATGGACTGGACAAGCCTGTGGATGTAGCCACATCAGTGTTCAGATACTCTTCCATCAGAGAGTTGCTCAGTTGGGCCAGATCTGGAAGATGCCTCCCTGGCACAATTCCGAGGAGAATTCCCTGTAGACTGGGATTTTAGTCAAGTCAAGATTTATTTATATAGCACTTTTTACAACAGATATATCACAAATCGGTTTTACAAAGAATCCGGGGTCCGAGCTCCCAGTGAGCAAGCCTGGTGCGACAGAGGCAAGGAGAAGCTCCCTCAGTTCAAAAGGAAGAGACCTCGAGAGAAACCGAGACCTAAAAGGGGAACCCATCCACCTCAGGTCAACACCAGATACGAGACCAGCAAAGGAATGATGCGTGCAGTGTTTGTAAGGTGGAGGAATGTCTGATTAGTCTGATTAAATAGCTGGTTGATCGGATGGGTCAGCAGGATGCAGGCCATGCTTCCACAGTGCAGGACAGCCAGGAGCTCCGTGATGGGTAAAGGTTCCCAGTGGCTCCCAGTCAGAGCAGATGTAGTACCAGCATCAGAGACCGCCACAGGATATGGGCAGCAGCAGTTACATAAGCAGCTCAGACAGAGAGATCAGACAGACTGTTAGCTCTGACAGACCTGAACACACTGTAGCACAGTGTTAACAGAGTGCCAGCAGTGACTCTCCGGCAGGCCTGGCTGGCTCCTACAGCAGCAGGACTAACAGGGGAGGAGAGCCAGCCAGAGGTCACACAGACGTGGCCACTGCTGGTAGACCCGTATGACCGTACGCTTCCATACACCTGCAGATTCAGCTACTTCCTTCACACTATGATCTTTGGCCACGCCCACATGCAGTCCCTCCTTTTAGCCAATCAGTAACATCTGCTCTGGAGCCATTTTCCACACATGGAACGAGACATTCCCTGCACTGTAGCACCTCCTCCCAATCTATGGATCCCGTCACTCACACCCCACAGGGGTTAATAGCCCCATCATCCTCGTGCAGCGCCACCTGCAGGAGCCTGAGGGTACTACCACCTTAAACACGCAAGGTGACTCCTTTGTTGCCCAGTGAGCTTACACATTTATTATTATTATTATTACATATAGGTGTTTACATATTGTCGCCATCCAAAAAACATTTATTAAATGTTTTATCAATAAACATGAAAACTTATGTTTTTGTCTATATGCCTAGCTACTGATACATATATATACAGTACATATGATTACATAAACATATACCATTATTTACATATAACGTGGTGATGTCATGACCCTGTGCCTGTGTGTAGAGCAGTGTGTGTCTGTCTCACTCGGGTCGTGTGAATGTGTCCCTCAGTCTGTCCTTCAGTAAAAATGAAAAGAGGACTAAAAGAGTGGAATAAGGAATTAATAGAAACCACGCTGGTGTTTGTGCACCGAGTCCCGCTGTGTGTTCCCAGCGGTCCCTGAGGGAGGCCGTGTCCCTCTGAAACCCACCCTGAGACAAACATCCAGTCACAGAGAACAGCAGAGCGCCCTCTACGGGGCACAGGACAAACAACAGCTAAGCTTCTCCTGAACTGCCCGATGAAGCCTCCTCCTGTTTTCAAGGAGGACCCGTTCACTACGTAGTGCACGACGTTGACCTATATCCAAGACTATGCTGTATTCCCTTCATAGTGCACTGTTTGAACCCAAGCCTACAATCATGTACAATGCCAAAAAACGAAAACTATAGCAGATAAATCAGCGTTCTCCAAGCAGCGTCAGCTGTACATAGTGCACAGTTGGAATTCATAGTCCCCTTCCATTACGCTCTTTTGGCCTGTGTCTGAAACCGAGCCCTGTTCACTATAAAGTGTGCTCTTTCAGCCCATGTCCAAAATGATACCCTGTGTACTATGTAGTGCACTATTTCAGCCTACGTCTCAAACGATGCCCTGTTCACTGCACGGTGCACTATTTGGATCTATATCTGAAAGTGCCGTATTGACTTTGCAGTGCACTCTTCCAGCCCAAGCCTGAAGCGATGCCCTAGAAACTGTCAGCCAGTATTTCAGTCCAGAACTACGTCCTGTTTACTATACGGACCACTGTATTGACCCGTGTCCGAAGCAATGCCCTCTTCACTATGTCATTCACCTTATGTCCTATGACCTGCGTCATGTAGTGCCCTGTTTCGGTCTATGTCTTAAGCCATGCCCTGTTCACTGGATAGTGCACTATTTCTGAAAATAGCCCCCATACTTTATGTACTGCTCTATTTTGGCCAGTTAACCATATATACCATTTCTTCCGTCTTCCTTCCGTCTGGGTCCAGACTGGACCCTGTTCACTATATAGTGCACTAATTGGACCTGTGGCCACAGCTATGCCCTGCTCCCTGTGTAGTGCACTGTTGTGACCTAGTCTGAGGCTATGCAGTTGGCTGATGTTGTTGTTTCTGTTTTCCTTCTCTCTGCAGGAGTGTTTACTGGATAAGCATCATCACGTTGCCGTGGCGCTGGGAAAGCCGGAGGGTCCTGCCTTTAATGTGAGTCCTGCGAACGCAGATTACAGACGAGCACGTTGTTATTTCAGAAACTTTAAAACAACAAACTCCGCTCAGTTCACACGGGATCTCTTCAAACCTCCCTCCTCTCGGTTCACACAGGAAGCTGTGATTTTGCCTGAGGCCACGCCCACGGCATTCTCCCTGCTGAGTTTCAGTGAACTGGTCTCTGGAGCCACGCCCCTTTCGGACGAAGACCCCTCCTACTGGGAGAGTTTTCAGAGCAAACAGGAAGCACCCGTCCGTCAGAGCGAAATGCAGTGACCACTCCACGCCAGCAGGGGCACCAAAGAGTCACTCGACTACACCTGGAGTCAGATCGCCACCAGTGAACACACGTTTGGTACCTGAAGTGTTCTTTAGCTTTAGCACTAGCGCTACAATGTGGCTAACAAGTAAAGGAAGCTCGATCCCACCACATGAGGCGCCGTCACACGCTCACACAACCAGCTAAAGGAGTAACAGACTGGTAACCACACCTTCTGATGATGTAACCTGAAGGTGGGAGGAGCTTTTGAGAAACTATATGAAGTTGAGGATGGATTTTGGAGAGCGGGCAGTTACACGCCCCACGCTCAGTGGCTAGGCTAACGGGCGGGACTGGGTGTAGTGGTCAGGACTGGGTGTATGATGTATTGGTGTGGTGCATGCTGGGTATTGTTATTAGCTTGTATGTGAACTGTGGGTGTGGAGAGACAGACTGGACTTGATGAGTGACGGATTATTAAAGAACTGGCTCCATGTTTCATAATGTAAATATTACATACACAGAATAAAGTATAGAAGAACATGGTGATCAGTCTCTCTCTCTCTCTCTCTCTCTCTCTCTCTCTCTCCCTCTCTCTCCTCTCCATCACTCTCTCCCTCTCTCTCTTTCTCCCCCCCCCCTCTCTCTCTCTTGCTCTCTCTCTCTCCCTCCCTCTCCCTCTCCCTCTCTCCCTCACGCTCTCTCTCTCTTATTCCCCTCTCTCTCTCCCTCTCCTCTCTCTCTCTCTCTCTTTCTCGCTCTCTCTCTCTCCCTCCCTCTCCCTCTCCCTCTTTCCCTCTCTCTCTGTCTCTCTCTCTCTCTCTTATTCCCCTCTCTCTCTCCCTCTCCTCTCTCTCTCTCTCTCTCTTTCTCGCTCTCTCTCTCTCCCTCCCTCTCCCTCTCCTCTCTCTCACTCTCTCTCTCTCTTATTCACCTCTCTCTCCCTCTCCTCTCTCTCTATCTCTCTCCCTCTCGTTTTTCTTGTACTCCATCTGCTCCAGTCTATTTATATCTGTGGATGTTTAGCGGACCATTAGGGCCGTAGGTTTGGACATCACTGCTTTTAACCAAGCATGACTTCTCCCTCTCTCCTTCACAATCTCTCTCCTTCACAATCTCTCTCCTTTCTCTCAGCTTCTCTCTTCATTTTCTCTCTCCATTCTAATTCTTCTTTCTCTCCTTCTCTCTCTCCTCCACAATTTCATTCTCCACCTCTCCTTTCTCTCGCCTTCTTTCTTCTTTCTCTCCGTCCCTCTCCGTTCTCCCCCCTTCTCTTCTTCACTCACTTTCTTTTATCTTCTTTTATCTATTTTTTCAGAGTCAAAGAACGACATAGAAAGAACAATAGCGGAGGTATTGCGAGGTCACGGAGGTAGAGGGGTGTGTGGAAGTGTTACAGAGGCACCACACACACACACACACACACACACACACACACACACAGCTGAGACAAACAGTCAGATAACGGAACATGGCTCATCACACAGACAAAGAAAACCTGCGAGAGAAAGGTCGGTTGTAAGAGAAAGAGAGAAACAAACATACAGGGCAGAGGTAGAGACAAGACCCCGTATATATACTGTATATACTGTTCAGCATTAATGGAGCTTCACCGATGTGCAGGTCACGCAGGCCATGTGCACTAATGCCCACCCCACATACTCTCCCAGCATCCATCAGAAGCTGGAGGGCTCCTCTTCTCCTTAGCTCGGAGGTTCGTCTGTCCTCTTCTCAGAAGAGCTCGGCCCAGAGAAGGCGGCGGTGCTTCTGTTTACATCTGGCCTGGTTTGTGGAGCAGTGGTGTTCACAGACGATGGTGTTGGGAAGTGTTCCTGATTTCAGGACAGAACCGGGTCTGTTTTTAATGCCTTGCCCTAGATTGGGTTTGGGCCTTGTGCCTAGATCCAGAAACGTCATGCCAAATTGAATCACAGCCGTTAAGGTGTTAGATGGTGCTAGGTATGTCATACTGTAGTCACAGGTGGTGCATTTTTGTATATCGTCGCTGGCCAAAGAAAAACAGGTGTCTCCAAAATGGCAGCTTTACAGGAGAGGCCAAAAACCTCGTTTCATTTGAATGGGAGTCAATGGAACCAGATGTCTTACCAAGCTGTTGGTCCATTCTTCATGGAATTCCCACACGGTGTAAACAGCTGCTCATGTGATCAAATGAGGCAGCAAAGTAAAAATCAACAAAAATGGAGATACATGTCTTTTCATTGGACGGTGACGATATACAGTATCGATGGATAGAGCGAGCGGTAGAAAGAGAGAGATAGAGAGAGAGAGGTAGAGAGAGATTTGTGGTTTATTGATGGAAGCAGAGCTCGTACAGGAAGCACCCCGTGTTAGCAGTGTAGTTTGTTAGTTCCTGTCTTTAAGCGGTCAGTGAGAGTTTACAGCAGGAAATGACCCGCCTGTACGGGCATTACTGAATTACCCAAACCCAATTACCCTCACTCCATCACTCACTCACGCTGGCTAAGGTCAGCATCAGGTAAACAGAGCTCCTCCTGAAATGACTCCACCTTATCCGCATGCCGCGCTGACTCCTACACAGCTTTCAGTTCATATACAGGTGAACGCTGCACTCCTTACAGAGCCCGTAGCTCCACCTCCACCCACATACCTCTGATACAGCTCGTACCTTCACTACCCTGTCCGTACCAACTCAAACTCTATATCCCCCCCATTCAGCCCGTCGCCAATAAGCCTCCTCCACTCATAGGGTAGTGGTACAGAGGGTGTTGATACACGATACAGGATAGCCAATCAGAACAGATCTCATTTGAATACAGCAGTCTGAAAGGTGGCACATGACCTATTTCCAATTCAGGTTTTTGCAAGGTCAGTAAAGTCCAGTCTTTTAGTTTAGCCCCACCCATTCATGTAAAAAGTTACACACATCATCAGGTGAACGGCTGCTCCCAGAAGGAGGTGTGGGAGTGCGGTGCGGTTGGGAAGGAGGATAAAGGTGACCAGGATCAATAACTGGTGATAAATTTAGACTGATATGATCAATATTTATTGAGCTACACATACAGAAGTCTGTCTCTCAGTATGGCGTCGGGCCGCCGTGTTCGCTAACCCAACACGCCAGACGTCTCGGTCTGGAGCTGTAGAGGTTCCTGATGGAGTCCTGTGATAATCCATCCCATGCAGCTTCAACATCCTCACACAGTTCCTGCAGATGGTGCGGTAGGGGTGGAGGTGGAGGAACACCAGGCCTTCTGGACGTGTGACTTCACACCATTCATCTCGGTGCTGACCACGGTGCCTCCACACACGGATTCGTTGGGCGTCTCCACCAAGACTAAAGCGGGACTCGTCACTGAAGATGACCCGCTGCCATTCTGAGTCACTCCATGACAGTCTGGTACGACACCACTGCAGTCTTTGGTGACGGTGACGTGGTGTTAAGGACAGTCGTGGTAACGGTCTGTGTGCATGTAGTCCTGCGTGGTGCAGCCGTCTGCCGATGGTGCTGCACTAACAGGACGACTCATGGAGGACACCACTGCTCGCTGGATGTCTGTAACGGTGGCTGTTGGGTGGCCCACCGACCCACCAAGCTTCATTCCTGAGGGTTGATTCTGTGCAGCTCTTCTTTCTCCTGACACATAATACAGGAGAACCAATCAGAACAGAGCTTATTTGCATATAACACTCCTAATAAAACAAATATGGAAATGTGAGGATGGGGATGGGTGTGGTGTTGAAGTGGAGGTCGTGGTGGGGGGTATACAGGACCCCAGGTACGTAGGACATGGGCTCTTTAACAACAACAGGCGTAATAAAGGTGCTCCTGGTCTCCTCTGCATCTGGACACGCCTCTCTGACGGCGGCAGGTGTCAGTCTGGTCAGCATGCGGGCCTGCAGGTGTAGACCCAGTTAGGAACCGGGTCCCTGTTGCCGTAGTGACGGACAGGCCCCGTGCTCCGAATGTAAGAGCACGGTGTGTATTTTGGGTGGGTTATTAAAACCAGTTGCATCATTTCTGTCTCGGTGTTTCATCATTCTGACTCGCCCGGGTACCACGCACAGCGGCCTCACCACGTCGCTCTGTCTGTGCACCATCATGTTACCATGGCCCGTTCGCAGGGCAACTCCACCTTCTTTACAGAACTCCAGAATGCGGAGGCCGAGGTGTGAAACGCTCCGCTCCATAGGGGTGGTTGTCCTTTCAGTGCATCCCTCCTCTTTCCAGAATGAAAGGATGGTCCCGTATAAACGACCACAAGCTTTCACAGGACCCTCTCCAGCAGGACCCTCTGGCCCCTGGACCCTGCACTGGGGGCCATGCTCTACATGTGACCTTTCTTAGGTCATGAAATCAGGTCAGAGGTGTCCAGTGGAGACACTGAGGTGTGAGCATCTACACGTCCCACTGTCCATGTCTGAACGGTCAGTAGAACATCAGCTCACCATCCAGCTTAACAGACCTGCAGAGGAAATAAGAATGTTTTTAAGTATATTGGGGGTGATGATGTTATGGAGGTGTTAATGATGTTATGGATGTGTATATGATGTTTAGGGGGGTGTTTATGATGTTATAAGGGTGTTTTCTGATGTTATGGAGGTGTCTATGGTGTTATGAATGTGTTTATGATGTTATGGAGGTGTTTATGATGTTATGGAGGTGTTTATGATGTTTAGGGGGGTGTTTATGATGTTAGGGGGGTGTTTATGGTGTTATAAGGGTGTTTATGATGTTATGAGGGTGTTTATGGTGTTATAAGGGTGTTTATAATGTTATGAGGGTGTTTATGATGTTATGGAGGTGTCTATGGTGTTATGAATGTGTTTATGATGTTATGGAGGTGTTTATGATGTTTAGGGGGGTGTTTATGATGTTATGGGGGGTTTTTGATTTTATGGGGGTGTTTATGATGTTATGGATGTGTATATGATGTTTAGGGGGGTGTTTATGATGTTAGGGGGGTGTTTATGATGTTATGGAGGTGTTTATGATGTTTAGGGGGGTGTTTATGATGTTATGAGGGTGTTTATGATGTTATGAGGGTGTTTATGGTGTTATAAGGGTGTTTATAATGTTATGGAGGTGTCTATGGTGTTATGAATGTGTTTATGATGTTTTGGGGTGTTTATGATGTTATGGAGGTGTTTATGATGTTTTGGGGGTGTTTATGATGTTTTGGGGTGTTTATGATGATATGGAGGTGTTTATGATTATATGGAGGTGTTTTTTGATGTTATGAGGGTGTCTAGGTGTTATGAATGTGTTTATGGTGTTATGAATGAGTTTATGGTGTTATGAATGAGTTTATGATGTTATGGAGGTGTTTATGATTTTTAGGGGGGTGTTTTTTGATGTTATGAGGGTGTTTATGATGTTATGAATGAGTTTATGGTGTTATGAATGAGTTTATGATGTTATGGAGGTGTTTATGATGTTTTTGGGGTGTTTATAATTATATAGGGGGGTGTTTTATGATTTTATAAAATGTGTGTTTTGGAGCTGTTGTAGGATTTCTGTCTTTTTGTTTGGGGTGATATCCAGCAGGTGCTCCTCACCATCTTCATTGCTGGCCACTGATGAGATTGTGCTCTTCCCTGTTTAGATCCGGACATCCGCAGATTAAAGCCCATCGTCTATCTTACGTGTTCAATCCGAGTCCAGACAGACGAGTGGAATTAGTGCATTAGAAGCTAAAGTCCTGCAGAGGTTGGAAAGCAGAGCGAGGTCTGTCCTGAAGCCTTCCTCTCCGCTGTGTCAGCCCCCGCTATCAGCTGCTGCATCTCTAATTATACGGGCTAATCCGATTGGCCGAGCATGATGAGGTCGTAATGAATGAGTGATGAGTGGATTACCACGGTAATGATATTATGGGATTGGACGGGAAGAGAAGAGGGAGGTAGATAATGCTCTAGAACAACAGTAGAAAACAGAGACACTGTGCTCTGCTAGAACCGTGCCAGGTTCTGAGAACACTGTCATAGAACAGCATTGTTCTAAAAACAAAGATAGTTCTAAAATCATATAGTACTCTAAGAACACATGATGTCCTAGAACAGCGCAGACTAGGCCAAACAAAGACCATTATGGTTCTGCTACAGGATCTAATCTAGAACAACATAAAAAGTTAAAAGCAGTAAGATACTTGCTGTTGACTGTGTGGTCAGCAAATCTAGAACAGCAGAATGCTCTAATAACACAGAGATGGTGATCTAGAACAGCACAGCATGCTGACAAATAAAAAAAGAGAGACTGTGCTATTCTAGAACCACAAAGAGTTGGACACAGAGAAAGTCACAGTATGAAAACAACCTGCATAGCCTCTGATCTAGAACAACACTGTGTTCCAAAAACAGCACAGTGTTCTAAGAAAACAGAGATTCCCATTTACAAAGTCACTGTTCTAGATAAAAGATAATCCAGTTTTTGTCTCTGATCTCTGATCTAGAACCGTACAGCATTCCAAAAGAGGAGTGTGTTCTAAAAAATTAGAGATTCCCATTTACAGAGAGACTGGATAGGAGCACGTGGTTCTGAAAGCACAGAGGCAGACAGTTCTAGAACAGTACAGCATGTCAAGCACAGAGATAGTGACAGATCTAGAACAGTTCAGTGCACTGCAGATAGAGATCTAAAACAGTACAGTGTGTCAGAGATAGTGATAGATCTAGAACGGCCCAATGATGTATTGCAGGTAGAGGCAGATCTAGAACAATACAGTATGTCAAAGATGGTGCCAGTTCTAGAACAATGCAACAGTGCGCTCTCTCTCTCTCTCTCTCTCTCTCTCTCTCTCCTGGTGGTCTTAGGACCCACTGGTTAGTCATCCACCCCTAGTGACCCCCAGCCCCTGGTCACCCCCCACCCCCTCACACATACACACAAGTTCTAATGTTACTGAGATGCTCATGTCCACATGCAGCTCACGTGTATAAAGCTGTACATCATCAGCTATAACCTCTCAAAAGCCACGCCCACTCTCTTATGAATATGCATATCAGTTCATACATGCACATGCACAGACACTTACACGCTGTCCTCCAGAAATATGGCCCTCTGGTTTCTATTCAGCTAACGCTCCCATAATTCACCAGACTCATCAAGCTAATGGCAATATGTAAATATTATGTAAATATGCAAATCACACAGACAACGCAATGTAAAGCTGCTGTAGAGGGAGCCTGGGCGGAGCTCCAGCACTCTCCGAAACGCGCTGCTCTACTGCTGTCATCTGGGAGTTACAGCGGCGTAGCTGCGCAGGGCAGAGCAGTTCTCGAGTTGTGGTGCTCCCGAAAACTCAAACACTCAAACACAAGTGGAAAGGGGGTCAGTGATTACAGTGTGTGGGCCAGTTTGTGGGTCAGTGGTTAAAGTGTGTGGGCCAGTTTGTGGGTCAGTGGTTAAAAGTGTGTGGGCCAGTTTGTGGGTCAGTGGTTAAAGGTGTGTGGGCCAGTTTGTGGGTCAGCGGTTAAAAGTGTGTAGGCCAGTTTGTGGGTCAGTGGTTAAAGTGTGTGGGCCAGTTTGTGGGTCTGTGATTAAAAGTGGTTGGGCCAGTTTGTGGGTCTGTGATTAAAAGTGTGTGGGCCAGTTTGTGGGTCTGTGGTTAAAGTGGTTGGGCCAGTTTGTGAGTCAGTGGTTAAAGTGTGTGGGCCAGTTTGTGGGTCAGTGGTTAAAGTGGTTGGGCCAGTTTGTGGGTCAGTGGTTAAAGTGGTTGGGCCAGTTTGTGGGTCAGTGGTTAAAGTGTGTGGGCCAGTTTGTGGGTCAGTGGTTAAAGTGTGTGGGCCAGTTTGTTGTGGTGTTTGGGCCAGTTTGTGGGTCAGTGGTTTAATGTGTGTGGGCCAGTTTGTGGGTCAGTTAAAAGTGGTTGGGCCAGTTTGTGGGTCAGTGTTTAAGTGTGGGGGCCAGTTTGTGGGGTCATGGTTAAAAGTGTTTTGGCCAGTTTTTGGGTAAGTGGTTAAAGTGTTTGGGCCAGTTTGTGGGTCAGTGGTTAAAAGTGGTTGGGCCAGTTTGTGGGTCAGTGGTTAAAGTGTGTGGGCCAGTTTGAGGACCAGTCTTGATCACTGATAAAGATCAGTATGCCAATTATAAAAGTGGGTGGGCCAGTAATGAAGGTGAGTAGGTCCATGATGAAGATGGGTGGACCAATGATAGAAGCTGGTGGGCCTGTGGTAAAGATGGGTACACCCAGACTCGTTGAAGCCAGTGATGCACCACCACTGTGTGTCTCATGCTGTGTTGTTATCTTGTTGGCATTTTGTTATCAGGAGCGGAATCAGACCTACATGTGGCCTTTAACGAGAGACTGGCCTATCGCACTGCGGTGACGGTGCAGCACTGTTACCTGAAGCAGAACCAGCAGCTGCGGGTCTCTACAGGCCAGCTCTCCTGTGTTCGGTGCGGTCCAGGGAAACAAACGGGGTTTAATGCCTGACAGTTTCCAACAGCGGATCACTGAATCACTGTCCCTGAATTAGCATTGGAGCGCCTATTTTATCCTAACCGACTGCATAACATCATACTTAGATTTCAATCCCCCAGAACTGAGTTTTGAGGCACTCGGGGGGTCACAGAGGTTAATTGGGGGCCCTTGAACCCTCAGAACTCCCTGTATGTTGCACTTTGCTCACACATTTGAAGGATGGGTCTTATCTCTGTACCTGACAGACCCAATCTCTACCATTACAGACATCCAGCGAGCGGTGGTGTCCTCCATGGTTATCCTGTTAGTGCAGCACCATCGGCAGACGGCTGCACCACGCCGGACTACATGCACACAGACCGTTACCACGACTGTCCTTAACACCACGTCACCGTCACCAAAGACTGCAGTGGTGTCGTACCAGACTGTCATGGAGTGACTCAGAATGGCAGCGAGTCATCTTCAGTGACGAGTCCCGCTTTAGTCTTGGTGGAGACGCCCATCGAATCCGTGTGTGGAGGCACCGTGGTCAGCACCAAGATGAACGGTTTGTTGTCACACGTCCAGAAGGCCTGGTGTCCCTCCACCTCCACCCCTACCGCACCATCTGCAGAAACTGTGTGGGGATATTCAAGCTGCATGGGATGGATTATCACAGGACTCCATTAGGAACCTCTACAGCTCCATACCGAGACGTCTGGCGTGTTGGGTTAGCGAACATCTTTATCTTCCTTCCCAACACACCTGCACTCCCACACCTCCTTCTGGGAGCAGCTGTTCTATGGAATGATGAGTGTAGACTCATATATATGTATGTTCCTATTTGTAATACTATACAGTACATGTACCATATGTATTATAAGTCTGAATAAACAAATTCTCTTATGTTGAGCATTACTGACCTAAAACTGTACAAAAACAAGTAAACACACACACACACACACACACACACACACACACACGCACACACACACACACACACACACAGACACACACACACACACGCACACAGACACACACACACACACAGAGGCAGCTGTAATTCTGATGAATTCATTTTTATTTGAAAGTTATGATCAGTAAAGACACGAGGCGGGCCCCGGAGGTTCTGTAAGCGAACGCTTGGTTTTATTGGCATTGTGGAAATTGACTGACAGCTGTTGTTTTGGCGAGACCAGAGGGACAGACTTGATTGACAGCTCCTAGTTTGGTGTGATTGGAAGAACACATCCGATTGACACCAGTCAGTTGAGTGTGATTGGACAGCTGGGTCTGAATGACAGGTGGTGTTTTGCTGTGACTGGACAGATGGTGATGATTGACAGTTCAATTGCAACAAGATCACAGCAGAAACACACACACTCACACACACCCGCACACCCACACACACACACACACACACACACACACAGCGAGCTCCTAAATAGAGGTTTACAAGATAATGACATTCTGAAACTTTAAAGTGAGCATCACACAGACGAGATGTTTACACGGTTTCACAGGACACCGCCACGCGCTCATAAGGAGCCCAACTTTCTTACATCCACCAGAAACGTCTGTGTACACACTGGAAACTGCCCACCACAAACTTTCACATGCACACCAAACACGTAGATGTTCACCGGAAACTTCCATGACCTCGCCTTTTAACATGTTCACCAGAAACCAAAACACGCTCACCAAAAAAACTGGACGTGCTCACCAGAAACTCCCTTGTGCTCATGAGAAACTTTCTAGTGCTCACCAAAAACTTTTTTGTACTCACCAGAAACTTTCATGTGCCCACAAGAAACATTGTAGTGCTCATCAGAAAATTTCTAGTGCTTACCAGTAACTTGGTAGAGCTCAGCAGAAACGTAGTGCTCACCAGAAACTTTCTAGTGCTCACCAGAAACTTTCTAGTGCTCACCAGTAACTTGGTAGTGCTCAGCAGAAGCATTGTAGTGCTCACCAGAAACTTTCTAGTGCTCACCAGTAACTTGGTAGTGCTCACCAGAAGCATTGTAGTGCTCACCAGAAACGTTGTAGTGCTCACCAAAAAAATTTCTAGTGCCCACCAAAACCGTTGTGGTGCTCATCAGAAACATTCTAGTGCTCACCAGAAAATTTCATGTGCCCTTGAGAAACATTGTAGTGCTCACCAGAAACTTTATAGTGCTCACCAGTAACATTGTAGTGCTCACCAAAAAAAATTCTAGTGCCCACCAGAAACTTGGTAGTGCTCACCAGAAACATTATCATATACTGACAAGACATTATTATATGTGAACAAAAATTTTGTTACATGTTCAGCACACATTGTTACATGTAAAAATAAAATCACCAGATATTTTAAGTGGAATGTATATTTTCCTGTGGTGATTGACATTACCATAAAGACTTTGAGATGTTTGGCTAATGAGGGCTACCAACCAGTTCTTGAGTAGAACAGATGTGGATGCTGAAGCCCACAGTCTTAAATAACTTGTCCTTGACAATGGATGGACATGAAGACAAAACCTGAAGGTGTGGTTGTCCTTATCTGCTGGGGCTGTGGTGGACGTGCCTTAAACCCCAAACGGGCCACATGCTAAACCTCCACAGGCTCTCCAGCCTCTTCCACGTCTGATCTGGGGCGTACACTCGTGGAACTGTATCAGGTGAGCAGAGGAACATTTCTCATGTGCACCAGAACGTTCCTGGTGTTTTATGATTACATTTGTTTATTTGTTTGTTTGTATTTTTGTTTGTTTATTACGGGGTCTTTTAGGAGCTCAGTACAGACACAAGGACACAACAACAAAAAAATGAGAGTTAAAGACACACAACCTTAGTGACCTTAGCAGTGTGACCTCCTTATACACAAAGAATGCTGACCTCTGACCTCTACTGATGACAGGGGGGCATCTGGGTTGGGGGGGAGCATGTGAATTACACTGTGTATTTATTAGAAGGCACCAGGTTCTGTATGTGCTGACAGCAGTGTGTGTGTGTGTGTGTGTGTGTGTGTGTGTGTGTGCATCATTGCTGGTACTGTGTGAAAGTCAGAGACCCCCTATGTTCTTCTCAGGAGACCCTCTTTCAGCTCTGTGAGGATGTTCAGTCTTAGGAGTTGGTTTAGCTGGTGTTCTGCTCCTCCCCCAAGCTTGATGTTCTCCTCTCTCTCAGAGACCAAAGCTTGAAGTGCTGTTGGGGGCAGGTTTATTGGTCTACCCGGTCTTCCAGGTGGTTGTTAGGAGTCTAGTGTTCCTTGACCTGTACTTAGCGGTTGTTTTAGGTGGGCATTTGATGAAAGTAGGGGGTCTCTGACTTCCACCCAGTACGGTGTAAATGTGTGGGTTTGTGTATCCTTGCGTTTCCTCTCTTCGACGAATAGAATACAGCCACGGATGAAGCGTCACTGACGTTTTCCATATCTGCGATTATGCGATTAATACTCGTACGTAAAACAGGCCATGTTAGAACATTATGTATGCCAGAGGTGGGTGGAACTTCGTGCCACTGGCGTCTAATTGTTAAGTGCTTTTATCTTATTTAATTATGAAGGTAACACTATTATGAAGGCCACATGTAAACACTAGATCGTGTGAACTCTGAGGTGTACTATTTGGGCTGACGTCTCTTATTTGCTAAGACAGGAACAGCGCACCCTGGCTGCATTTTCTGGAACGTGTTGAGGCTTGTATTACAGAAATTTACAAAACTCTAATTCACAAAAAGTCAGAATAAGATTAATCTAGATTTAGGAACTGTATCTTATCCTACATGAACACATGATTAAAGTTATGGTAAACTTGCATTGTTGTTTTGTTTTGTGGTTACTGTTCATTAGAGCATCTACGCTCCACAGTTTCAGTTTCTACTTCCCAAACACTTTAACCATACACGCTAATGTAATTCTTCCTAATTAACCAATAAGCGTTCAGCTCCGTCTCTTCATTATTCACCACAACCAGGGTAATATTTTATCTGATGAGTATTTATAAGGAACAGCATTAGAAAGCCAGTAAGAGAGGATGGTGGAGATTCTGTCTACAGTGTCTAATACAGTGTTTAAAATAAAAAACAATCGAAAAATCTTATTATGCTGCTTATCTATCTATCTATCTATCTATCTATCTATCTTTAGACAGATATAGTTCTATAACTAGATATGTACACACACTGTATTGCCAAAAGTATTCACTGATCTTCCGTCACACGCATACAAACTTAAGTGACGTCCCATTCTTAATCCATAGGGTGTAATATGATGCTCCACCCTTTACAGCTATAACAGCTCCAACTCTTCTGGGAATTCTTTCCCCAAGGGTTAGGAATGTGTGTCTGGGAATCTCTGACCATTCCTCCAGAAGCACATGTGTGAGGTCAGACACTGATGTTGGACGAGAAGGCCTGGCTCTCAGTCTCCACTCTAACCCATCCCAAAGGTGTTCTATCGGGTGGAGGTCAGGACTCTGTGCAGGCCAGTCCAGTTCCTCCACACCAGACTCGCTCCTCCATGTCTTTATGGAGCTTGCTCTGTGCACTGGTGTGCGGTCATGCTGGAACAGGAAGGGGCCGTCCCCAAACTGTCCCACAAAGTCGGGATCATGGAATGGTCCAGAGTCTCTTGGTCTGCTGAAGCATTAAGAGTTCCTCTCACTGGAACTAAGGGGCGGGGCCTAATTCCTGAACACCACCCCCACACCATAATCCCCCCTCCACCAAACTTTACACTCAGCACAGTGCAGTCAGATCAGTACCGTTCTCCTGGTACCACCAAACCCAGACTCGTCCATCGGATCACCAGACGGAGAAGCGTGATTGGTCACTCCAGAGAACACGCCTCCACTGCTCTAGAGTCCAGGGGCGGAGCTTTAAACCACTGCATTCACCGCATCTGCTGACCTCACTCGGTCATTGTACGTGGTCTACCACTTTGTGGCTGAGCTGCTGGCGTTCCCGATCACTCCCACTGTGTTCTAATCCCACTGACAGTGGACTGTGGAATATTTAGTAGGAGGGAATTTCACCACTGGACTTGTAGCACAGGTGGAGCATCCTATCACGGTCCCACGCTGGAGTTCACTGAGCTCCTGAGAGCGACCCGTTCTCTCACTAACGTCTGTAGGAGCAGTCTGCATGTATAGGTGCTCGGTTTTACACACCTGTGGACATGGAAGTGACTGGAACACCTGGATTTGATTAATTGGATGGGGGGAGTGAAAACTTTTGGCAATATAGTGTATATATATACTGCTTTCTTTTCGGCCTGTGATGAACTGGCTGCTGCCCAATGAGCGCCGGGATAGGCTCCAGCACCCCTCACAACCCAGATGGATGAGCAGCTCAGAAGATGAATGAATGAATGAATGTTTTCTTATTATTTCTTATATTCCTCCCAAACTACACTAACATAAACCCGAGCGGTAGGTGCGGTCTTCTGAGGTGCGGTCTGATGAGCCTGTGCACAGCTTCCTGGTTTTGGCCTGGTCTTAACTGCAGCTGGGAAGCGGTATTGGTTTCCCTTCAGCTCTTTTTATAATATTAATGTATCGTTCTACCTCCAGAGTCCAGCGGCCCGACGCCATACTGAGAGACAGACTTCTGTATGTGTAGCTCAATAAATATTGATCATATCAGTCTAAATTTATCATCAGTTATTGATCCTGGTCACCTTTATCCTCCTTCCCAACACACCCGCACTCCCACACCTCCTTCTGGGTGCAGCTGCTCTTTAGATGATGGGTGTAGATCAGAACACAGTCACTGTAAATAACTAAGGTCTGAATTCTTTGTTGTTTTATTGCTTGGTATATTACTTACTGTGGGAGTTTTCACTACTTTGGTCAAATGGTCCATATACAGTGGTGTGAAAAAGTGTTTGCCCCCTCATGATTTCTTATTTTTGTGCACGTTTGTTTCTTAAATGTTTCAGATCATCAAACTAATTTAAGTATTAGTCACAGACAACACAGGTAAACATAGAATGCAGTTTTAAATTATGTTTTTTATTATTAAGGTAGAAAAAAAATCCAAACCTACATGGCACTGTGTGAAAAAGTGTTTGCCCCCTAAACCACCCTTAGCAGCAACAACTGCAGTCAAGCGTTTGTGGTAACCTGCGATGAGTCTTTCACAGCGCTGTGAAGGAATTCAGGCCCACTCGTCTTTGCAGAATTGTTGGAATTCAGCCACATTGGTGGGTTTTCGAACATGAACCAGCTTTTTAAGGTCATGCCACAGCATCTCTACAGGATTCAGGTCAGGACTGTGACTAGGCCACTCCAAAGTCTTCACTTTGTCTTTCTTCAGCCATTCAGAGGTGGACCTGCTGGTGTGTTTTGGATCATTGTCCTGCTACAGAACCCAAGTTCGTTTCAGCTTGAGGTCACAAACAGTTGGCCGGACATTCTCCTTCAGGATCTTTTGGTAGACAGAGGAATTCATGGTTCCATTTATCACAGCAAGCCGTCCAGGTCCTGAAGCAGCAGATCAGCCCCAGACCATCAAACTACCACCACCGTACTTTACTGTAGGTGTGGTGTTCTTTTTCTGAAAGGCGGTGTTACTTTTACGCCAGATGTAATGGGACACACACCTTCCAAAATGTTTAGCTTTTGTCTGGTCAGTCCACAGGGTATTCTCCCAGAAGCCTTGGGGATCGTCAAGATGTTTTCTGGCTAAACTGAGACGAGCCCTAATGTTCTTTTTGCTCAGCAGTGGTTTCATCTTGGCCCAGTCTTTTTCTTATGGTGGAGTCATGAACGCTGACCTTCACCACTGTTACACGTTTTTGCCATTTGTGGATAATGGCTCTCACTGTGGCTCTCAACTTTAGAAATGGCTTTAGAACCTTTTCCAGACTGACAGATCTCAGTTACTCTCTTTCTCATTTGTTCCTGGGTTCCTTTGGATCTTGGCATGGTGTGTAGCTGTTGAGTATCTGTTGGTCTACTTGGCTTTGTCAGGCAGGTCCTATTTAAGGGATGTCTTGATTGAGAACAGGTGTGGCACTAACCAGGCCTGGGTGTGGCTAGTGAAATTGAAGTCGGTGTGATAAACCACAGGGGGCAAACATTTTCACACAGGGGCAGGTAGGTTTGGATTTTTTTTCTCCCTAAATAAAAAAAACCTTTATTTAAAAACTGAATTTTATCTTTACTTGTGTTTCTTTGACTAATATTAAATTAGTTTGATGGTTTGAAACATTTAAGAGAGAAACATGAAGAAAAATAAGAAATCATGAAGGGGGCACACACTTTTTCACACCACTGTATATATGCTTGTGTGTAAGAATGTAAGAATATGTAGCATATTTAACCTCAACACGTACAGTATAGTACAGTAGCTGCATGCCCTAGACTGCTGCCGAGGCCGTTCCTGGGAATGACGTATGCCGGTGAAGCGTGGGACCTGGCTGAATTCCGTAACCTGCCGAATCCCTCGCTAATCTCTCGTTTACTTTACGGTTATTGCAGCCAACCGTGCAGCAGACAGACACGCATCTGGCTAGATTAGCGCTATCAGTCCGCAGCAGCGATGATTCTGTGTGACGTCGATGAAACGCAAAGATGCACAGGACGTGTTCTCCTCGCGGTGTCTCAGGGTGTAGGTGTGTTCAGTCCTCTAGTAGATTTTGGCACTACAGTACGCTATATTAACGCGTTCAGTGTTGATGTTATTATTGTTATAGTATATCTGTGTGTGCACGGTGTTGAATAAAGTTGTGTATGTTGTGGAGCAGAAGGCTGTATGCAAATATAGATATTATATATATATTTATTCAAATATATATATTTAAATTTCCAAGTCTCTTTAAAGTAGAATTTGAATATTCGTCAATATTCACGTCTCCTCCTCCAGTCCTTCTCATCTGTTCACCCCGGGGGGGTGAAGCGCTGGGTCCGAGAGGCGGAGCGACTGGTTGCCAAGGGCAACGCTAGCCTGCAAGGCGTGGTTTATTAGCAGGTGGGCGGGGTTTATCTCAGAGGCTGGTCTCACGTAGAAACATAGTCCCGATGTTATAGGACACCTTCCGGATAGGGGCGGACCGAGTGCTGGTCAGAGGGGCGTGGCTGTGGGATCTGCCGGCCTCCAGGAAGTAGCAGATTCCCGGGATCTCTTTGGGAAAGTTGTCAGGAAGCTCCTGACGGGAACGAGGGACGAAAGAGAAGGAGCGGTCATCACGGAGGAGTCTGGAAGGAGAGACCAGTGTTTATAAATCTTCACAGTGCACTTCATGAATCGAAGTTGAATCTCTGACATGTACGTCTAGTCTCGTATCTCTGAGGTGGGAGTCTGAGTTGAGTCTTGAGTCTCTGAGGTGTGAGTGTGAGTTGAGTCTCTGAGGTGTGAGTGTGAGTTGAGTCTCTGAGGTGTGAGCCTGAGTTGAGTCTCTGAGGTGCGAGTGTGAGTTGAGTCTCTGAGGTGTGAGTCTGAGTTGAGTCTTAAGTCTCTGAGGTGTGGGTGTGAGTCGAGTCTTGAGTCTCTGAGGTGTGAGTCTGAGTCGAGTCTTGAGTCTCTGAGGTGTGAGTGCGAGTTGAGTCTCTGAGGTGTGAGTCTGAGTTGAGTCTTGAATCTCTGAGGTGTGAGCCTGAGTTGAGTCTCTGAGGTGTGAGTGTGAGTCTGAGTTGAGTCTTAAGTCTCTGAGGTGTGAGTGTGAGTTGAGTCTTAAGTCTCTGAGGTGTGAGTCTGAGTTGAGTCTTAAGTCTCTGAGGTGTGAGTGTGAGTTGAGTCTCTGAGCTGTGAGTCTGAGTTGAGTCTTGAATCTCTGAGGTGTGAGCCTGAGTTGAGTCTCTGAGGTGTGAGTGTGAGTCTGAGTTGAGTCTTGAGTCTCTGGGGTGTGAGTCTGAGTTGAGTGAAATCTCTGAGGTGTGAGCCTGAGTTGAGTCTCTGATGTGTGAGTGTGAGTTGAGTCTCTGAGGTGTGAGTCTGAGTTGAGTCTTGAGTCTGTGAGGTGTGAGTCTGAGTCTGAGTTGAATCTTGAGTCTCTGAGGTGTGAGTGTCAGTTGAGTCTCTGAGGTGTGAGTGTGAGTTGAGTTAAATCTCTGAGGTGTGAGTCTGAGTTGAGTCTCTGAGGTGTGAGTGTGAGTCTGAGTTGAGTCTTGAGTCTCTGAGGTGCGAGTGTGAGTCTGAGTTGAGTCTCTGAGGTGTGAGTGTGAGTTGAGTCTCTGAGGTGTGAGTGTGTGTTGAGTATCTGAGGTGTGAGTGTAAGTTGAGTATCTGAGGTGTGAGTGTGTGTTGAGTCTCTGAGGTGTGAGTCTGAGTTGAGTCTCTGAGGTGTGAGTTGAGTCTCTGAGGTGTGAGTGCGAGTTGAGTCTCTGAGGTGTGAGTGTGAGTTGAGTCTCTGAGGTGTGAGTGTAAGTTGAGTCTCTGAGGTGTGAGTGTGAGTTGAGTCTCTGAAGTGTGAGTGTGAGTTGAGTCTCTGAGGTGTGAGTGTGTGTTGAGTCTCTGTGGTGTGAGTGTGAGTTGAGTCTCTGAGGTGTGAGTGTGAGTTGAGTCTCTGAGGTGTGAGTGTGAGTTGAGTTAAATCTCTGAGGTGTGAGTGTGAGTTGAGTATCTGAGGTGTGAGTGTGAGTTGAGTCTCTGAGGTGTGAATGTGAGTTGAGTCTCTAAGGTGTGAGTGTGTGTTGAGTCTCTGAGGTGTGAGTGTGAGTTGAGTCTCTGAGGTGTGAATGTGAGTTGAGTCTCTAAGGTGTGAGTGTGTGTTGAGTCTCTGAGGTGTGAGTCTGAGTTGAGTCTCTGAGGTGTGAGTGTGAGTTGAGTTAAATCTCTGAGGTGTGAGTGTGAGTTGAGTTAAATCTCTGAGGTGTGAGTCTGAGTTGAGTCTTGAGTCTCTGAGGTGCGAGTGTGAGTCTGAGTTGAGTCTCTGAGGTGTGAGTGTGTGTTGAGTCTCTGAGGTGTGAGTATGAGTTAAGTTAAATCTCTGAGGTGTGAGTGTGAGTTGAGTTAAATCTCTGAGGTGTGAGTTGAGTTAAATCTCTGAGGTGTGAGTTGAGTCTCTGAGGTGCGAGTGTGTGTTGAGTCTCTGAGGTGTGAGTGTGAGTTGAGTCTTGAGTCTCTGAGGTGCGAGTGTGAGTCTGAGTTGAGTCTCTGAGGTGTGAGTCTGAGTTGA
>JAMWET010001262.1:0-23648 GCA_024036415.1 Prochilodus magdalenae | reverse complement strand
GCTCTCCACCAGAGCACTCTACCAGAGCTCTCCACCAGAGCGCTCTACCAGAGCTCTCCACCAGAGCACTCCACCAGAGCACTCCAGCAGAGCTTTCCACCAAAGCACTCCACCAGAGCGCTCCAGCAGAGCACTCCACCAGAGCACTCCAGCAGAGCACTTCAGCAGAGCTCGCCACCAGAGCACTCCAGCAAAGCTCGCCACCAGAGCACTCCAGCAGAGCACTTCAGCAGAGCTTTCCACCAAAGCACTCCACCAGAGCGCTCCAGCAGAGCACTCCAGCAAAGCACTCCACCAGAGCACTCCAGCAGAGCTTTTCACCAGAGCACTCCAGCAGAGCACTCCAGCGGAGCTCTCCACCAAAGCACTCCGGCAGAGCTCTCCACCAGAGCACTCCACCAGAGCTCTCCACCAGAGCACTCCAGCAGAGCTCTCCACCAGAGCACTCCAGCAGAGCACTTCAGCAGAGCACTGCAGCAGAGCACTCCACCAGAGCACTCCACCAGAGCACTCCAGCAGAGCTCTCCACCAAAGCACTCCACCAGAGCTCTCCAGCAGAGCACTCCACCAGAGCACTCCAGCAGAGCTTTCCACCAGAGCACTCCAGCAGAGCTCTCCACCAGAGCACTCCAGCAGAGCTCTCCACCAGAGCACTCCAGCAGAGCACTTCAGCAGAGCTGTCCCCACCAGAGCACTCCACCAGAGCACTCCACCAGAGCACTCCAGCAGAGCTTTCCACCAAAGCACTCCAGCAGAGCACTCCACCAAAGCACTCCACCAGAGCACTCCAGCAGAGCTTTCCACCAAAGCACTCCACCAGAGCGCTCCAGCAGAGCACTCCACCAGAGCACTCCAGCAGAGCTTTCCACCAAAGCACTCCACCAGAGCGCTCCAGCAGAGCACTCCAGCAAAGCTCGCCACCAGAGCACTCCAGCAGAGCACTTCAGCAGAGCTGTCCCCACCAGAGCACTCCACCAGAGCACTCCACCAGAGCACTCCAGCAGAGCTTTCCACCAAAGCACTCCAGCAGAGCACTCCACCAAAGCACTCCACCAGAGCACTCCAGCAGAGCTTTCCACCAAAGCACTCCACCAGAGCGCTCCAGCAGAGCACTCCAGCAAAGCTCGCCACCAGAGCACTCCAGCAGAGCACTTCAGCAGAGCTGTCCCCACCAGAGCACTCCACCAGAGCACTCCACCAGAGCACTCCAGCAGAGCACTTCAGCAGAGCTGTCCCCACCAGAGCGCTGCAGCAGAGCTTTCCACCACAGCACTCCACCAGAGCACTCCACCAGAGCACTCCACCAGAGCTCTCCACCAGAGCACTCCACCAGAGCTCCCCTGCAGTATGAGGGGTGTTGACTTGTCCTGGACTGTCAGGGAGATGATGAATATTCATTAATGACTGGGAGTATGAAGCTTTATGAGGTGGATAGAGGTCGCTCGTTTATGAACTGACGTAATGATGGTCTGCTTTTGGAGCAGAAACTACAAATTACATCTGATGTCATTCTGAGTCACACGTGCAGCCGGTAACACCTCACTCCGAGAGTTAGCTCCTCTCTGTTCTTCTCCACTCCTCTCCTCTCCTCCGCTCTCCTCTCCTCTCCTCTCCTCCTCTCCTCCTCTCCTCCTCTCCTCCTCTCCTCTCCTCTCCTCTCCTCCTCTCCTCTCCTCTCCTCTCCTCTCCTCTCCTCTCCTCTCCTCTCCTCTCCTCTCCTCTCCTCTCCTCTCCTCTCCTCTGCTCCGCTCCGCTCACCTCTCCGAGCTCACGGTTGAGTATGTGTTACGTGCAGCTAGTGAATATGACTCACACTAAACCCAGCTCCAGTCTTTAACTTCAGCCCTGAATCTAAACCCAGTCCTAACCCGACGCCCCTTAGAAGATCAACAGGGGGCGTGACTGTGCTCTGTCCTGTCCTCAGTGTGGATCCATTCCCCTCTTCTACTCCTTCTTTCTGTCTCTCTCTCTAGTTCCTTCCATCTTTCCTTTCTCTCTTTCTTCCTTTAAATCTCATCATTTTTCTATCCTATTTCTTTATTTTTTCATTAAATCTTTATTTTTATTATTCATTGTTAATTTGTATCATTCTTTCCATCTCACTCTTCTTTTGTTTTCTTCTCTTTATTTTCTGTTAGATTTTTAACAGCAGTATGTTTTATTTATTTCCTTATTTTTTTCTCTTTCTTTAAGGGTCGTTATATTAGAGTAGAGAATATATAGAGTATATTTTATATGTTTAATAAGAGTCTTAATATTCTATATTAAGTTTGATTAAACTGATGAACTGTATTTATTACTCAGTGTTCAGATTCAGGGTCCATGGGTTCTCCCGAGTCCGAGGACCAGAGTCGCCTCATCACTCCGTATACAGGCACTGTCCTGGGAATTCTCTTGGTTGTTCTTTCCCACATCCCACATCATCACCTCATCATCATCATCACTATCATCATTCAGCTATGCTGAGCACAAACACATTCCAGCAGAACGCTGTTTGGATTTAGTTGTTTATATGAGAGCTGGACTGGTGACATCTGACAGGCGACTGATGGCCTTTTGATCCTTCTGTTCACCAGAAACCAATCAGGGAAGGAGGTATGCACACGTCATCACCGCATCACAGTCAGCATCACCTCATCACCTCCTCACCGCATCACAGATCGTAGGCAGATTGTATCACCTCATCACAGATCTCGTCACCTCATCACCTCATCACCTCATCACCTCCTTACCACAGATCTCATGACCTCATCACCGCATCACAGACCACACCACCGCATCACAGATCGTATGACATCACAGTCAGCATCACCGCATCACAGATCACTGTCTCTCTCTCCTCCTGTTTCTCTCTCTCTGTCTGTCTCTCTCTCTCTGTCTGTCTCTGTCTCCCTGTTTCTCTCTTTCCCTGTCTCTCTTTCTCTCTTCCTCTCTCTCTTCCTTTCCTTCTCTCTCTCTCTCTCTTTCTCTCTCTTTCTCTCCCTCTCTCTCTCTCTCTCTCTCTCTCTTTCTCTCTCTCTCTCTCTCTCTCTCTTTCTGTACGACTTCATGCCACCACTGAGATTTTACCGTCATGCCCGGGCATGGCCTCATCCTGTCTCCCCCCTTGGGGTGCTCATCGCCCCCCCCGCTGTCTGTCACAGCCTGTCTGGATCAGCGCCGCGGAGAAGTTCTTCCAGAAACATAAACACTGCCCGGGGCGCACGAGCACCTTACCTTATTGTTGTTCTATCAGTGCCAGGCTCTCGGTGAAGGCATTGTTCGGCGGATTAGGATCACCTCCACCACCGCCGAGCTCTAATCACTGCTATCTGCCTGAACAGGGCCAGAGCCCACACTGCACCCTGTGTCCTCCGACAGGCAGGAGAGCAGGAAGGTGGCGGAGGTCCCGGAACAGGCCTGCACAGGAGGGGCTGTTTGTGAGGCAGTGCTGAGGGCAGGTGTGGGGTTTTACCACCACTTGTCTCCGACTCTGACTGTCAGCTTGGCCCTGCAGGCCGAGGGCATGTTTGCAGTGTGTCACATAAATCCTGAGAAGGCATTCCGCTATAACTCACAGCCTGCTACAGCTCTGTTCAGGCTGGGCACACCGGAGGAGCACAGAGCTGGAGCCTTCTCCGGTACAGAGGTACCCTGAATAAACGAGTGGAGAAACATAACGAGTGCAGATGTTCACAGACAGGTGCACATTGTTACACAATTACCCAGTCCTGTCTGTGATTGGTTCTAATCCCATCTCTGTTCATTTCGAAACCACTTCTTTTCTGTGATTGGTTCTAATCCCTGCCTTGTTTATTCTAAGACCTCCCCCTGCCTATGATTGGCTCTAATCACAAATGTGTTCATTCCGAGACCTCCTCTTGCCAATAATTGGTTCTAATCCCAACTCTGTTTATTCTGAGATCTCCCCCTGTTTATGGCGAGTGGATTTCATCAGGACAAAGGTGCACATCGTTACACGTGATTCTCCCTTCTTGTTTATCCATGCTCTTCATTTGATTGGTTCTAATCCCTACTGGGATACAACACTTTGAATGTTTCTAATCGTGAGATCTCCTCCTCTTGCCTGTGATTGGTTCTAATCCCATCTGTGTTCATTCCGAAACCTCTCCTTGTCTGTGATTGGCTCTAATCCCAGCTCTGTTCATTCTGATCATTTGGTTCTAATCCCTACCATGTTTATTCTGAGACCTGCCCCTGTGTATGATTGGATCTAATCCCAATCTTGTTCATAGTGAGACCTCCTCTTGTCTGTGATTGGCTCTAATCCCAGCTCTGTTCATTCTGAAACCTCTCCTTGTCTGTATTTGGTTCTAATCCCTACCATGTTTATTCTGAGTCCTCCCCCGCGTTTTTATTGGTTCTAATCCCAACTCTCTTCATTCTGAGACCTGCCCCTGTCTATGATTGGATCTAATCACAATCTTGTTCATAGTGAGACCTCCTCCTGTATGTGATTGGTCCTAATCATTGAATCATTTGTTCTGAGACTCCCTCCTGTCTGTGATTGGTTGTCTTCTTCACATTGACACCTCTGACACCTCCCCCTGAATGTGATTGGTTCTAAACACCACTTTTAAGACCGCCCCTTTCTATGATTGGTTCTCATCAGCACTTTGTAAGACCCCCCTCTAACTGTGACTGGTACTCATCACCACCTATGACATACCCGGTCCTGTAATTGGTTCTAGTCACCACATCGTTCATTCTGACACTCCCTCTGGCTTTGACTGGCTCTAATCACCACCTTGTTTGTTCTGAGGTTATGATTGGTTCTAATTAGCATGGTTCTAATTAGCATGCTGTTTGCTCTGACCTTCTGTTGGTTTTAATCATTACCTCATTTGTTCTGAGACCTTCCCATGACTGTAGTTGGTTGTACCCACCACATTGTTTGTTCTGGACCCTAACAACCACATCATTGTGGCATTGGTCTTGTCAAGGGTGATAGTGCCCTCCCTCAGGACTCGAGAGGTCCCAGTGTGGTTTGGCCAAAATGCAAATAGTGTAAATCACTTGCTGTGACCTTAACAGTTACCAGATCCCAAACCATTTGAAGTAGATCTAGTAGACTTCACTGCAGGATGGTGCTCGAAACACCATCAACATCACCGAGACACCATCTGAGGGAATAAGGGAATATCGTTTGGAGGAATGGTTCCGCCACTGACGACTAGAGTCTTTGACGAGGAGGACTGAAACTCTTTCTAAATACCTTAACGTTGGTTTTCTCTCTGATTTAAGACCCGTTGCTATGCCGATGTTATGCAATGTCTTAGCAAGAATCCAAACAAAGAAAAATATATGTCCATATATTCAATATAACTCAACTTTTCCTCGTCTGGTGTAAACTCTGCTGTGACCACCTCATCAACTGCATGCGTCTTTCCAATTTGATCCTCATTTATTAGTCATTGTGGGACCACAGAAAATTCTTTGCTTGCCTCAGAGTGGAGAAAGCTATTTTAGCAGGCCTAGACGTGAGGCTTTTCGGCCTTTTTCCCCGTTTTGTTTAGTCTTTTAGTCGCTGAGCGTTATGGCTGAGCTGCTATGTTTAGGTGCGAGGTGGGTAGGTGACGTGGGGAGGTTAAAAACCAGCTCAGTTTAAGAGTCACTCTAGTTGCTTTCTCTCAGTACCTGGAGCTCCACCAGCACCCTTCTAAAAACCTGAAGGTAAGAAGAGGCCTGCACTTGAAGTAAAAGGAACTCAATGACGCACTATAGAGGCCTTTATGGAGCTTCAAACAGAATATGGGCTGTCTGGAATTCTCCATGGCACCATGAAGTTTACACTGACCAGTGTCTGGCTCTGATCATATTCTTTACATGGGTCGACTCCATCTTGCAGTTACTCCCTCCTGGACTAATCAGACTGGATCTAATCAGACTGGATCTAATCAGACTGGATCTAATAGATGTTCTTCTAACGTCAGTTCTGTCTTTCTCGTCTCATTTTCGAGGTCATCAACTGTTCACTCATCCACCGCATCACAGACTAGTCCCCGACCTGAGGATGTCCAAACCTGAGGAACATCACAGGGTTTCCGCCAACATAATTTGAGCCTGGTTCCTCTCGAGGTTTTTTCCTCACTCAAGGGAGTTTTCCTCACCACTGTTGCCTCTGGCTTGTTCAAGGGGGGCTTGGAACCGGTTTCCCCCACCCATCACAGACAGCGTCACCTCATCACTGCATCACAGACTGAGTCACCTCATCACTGCATCACAGTCCGCATCACCTCACCACTGCATCACCCTCATCACTCATCACATGCCCAATCACAGTCCACCATTATTACGGCATCACAGATGGCATCACGACATCACAGATCGCATGACCTCATCACCCCATGACCTCATCACTGCATCACAGTCTGCATCACCTCCTCACTGCCTCACTGACCACATCACCGCGTCACCTCATCACCGCATCACCTCATCACTACATCACAGACCGCATCACCTCATCACTACATCACAGACCGCATCACCTCATCACTGCATCACAGTCCACATTATTTCATCACAGATGGCATCACCACATCACAGATCGCATGACCTCATCACCGCATCACCTCATCACTGCATCACAGACCGCATCACCTCATCACTGCATCACAGTCCACATTATTTCATCACAGATGGCACCACCGCATCACAGATCGCATGACCTCATCACCCCATGACCTCACCACTGCATCACAGTCTGCATGACCTCATCACTGCATCACAATACCTGACTTGTAGACCAATCAGAGGCCATGTTCCTGAGGTATAGACCAGGCAAAGACTGAATTCCTGTTTTGTTGACCAGTCACAAGCTTTCTTCCTGTCTTGTCAACAGATCAGCGCCACCATTCATGACAAAGTAAGTCTCCAGAGTTTCCAGTAATGTTTACGTTCTTGTGCACGATATCTTTTGATGTTCCATATGACATCACTGACCTGAGAGGGTTAGATAAACCAAAGGGTGGTCTCTGGCGTTTACTCAGTGTTGTTCCAATCACAAAACCCATCGAACCGTTTCGTCTGTTGTGAGCGAAGGACGCGATCTGACCTATTTCTCTCTTTCTTTGTTAAACGATGGACCAGGTGGAATGCATCTAGCCCCTGCACCCCTGCTTTGATTATACATAGAGAATATTATGGTTTCTCATGCTTCCCAAGTACATACTGTGGCCCCAGTTCCATAAACGCGGATGAAGCTCGTGTGTGGCATGTTTCCGTAGTGTAAATGTTTACCTTAATCTGTTTACACACAAAAGCACGGTTTCTCAAGACAATAGCAAACGATCCAGCCAAATATTTCGCAACTGATCCTCCATTTATCATAGAGCGTGGAGTTGTGCAAACGCTCTTGGCCGTCTCTTCGCCGCCACGACTTTCTTCTGCTTCGAGTTCCTTATTTGTTGAACTTTCAACCCTCAGGCGGCCAAGTACGTAATTATGCCAAAGTGCCCACAAAGCATCTTCCAGTTTGGCCAGGCTAAACGTGGTGCAGTCCAGAGTGCATGTGTGGATTGGGCCGAGGTTCTATGCTGTGTGCTATGCAGATCCTAGACGTACGGCGAAGGTGAGATCTTACACTCCTCTTCCAGTAGTGGACTCAGTCCGTCTGAAGTCTTAATGAAATGCCTGTCCCTTTAAATGGTAATGTGCCCCTGCTGACCCCACCCCCTCTTCTATGGGCGTGTCCCGCCGTCAGTACACATTCTCTCACTTTACTCTCACCTTGTTCACCTGCTGATCAGTTCATCTTCCAGACATTCAGCTAACAGACTAACCGCATTAACATTACTAGGGATCCTGCGGCACCAAAAACTTCAAGAACTATCTAGAACTTTACATCTCTGTTAATATATTACCTCAGCTGTTAGCATTAGCTAGTGCTAAACACCAAGATCTATCTAGAACATTACATCTCTGTTAATATATTCCCTTAGCTGTTAGCATTAGCTAGTGCTAAACACCAAGATCTATCTAGAACATTACATCTCTGTTAATATATTCCCTTAGCTGTTAGCATTAGCTAGTGCTAAACACCAAGATCTATCTAGAACATTACATCTCTGTTAATATATTACCTCAGCTGTTAGCATTAGCTAGTGCTAAACACCAAGATCTATCTAGAATATTACCTTAGGTGTTAGCATAAACTAGTGCTAAACACCAAGTTCTATCTAGAACATTCCATCTTTGTTAATATATTTCCCCTTAGTTGTTAGTATTATCTAGTGATAAACACCAAGATCTATCTAGAACATTCCATCTTTGTTAATATATTACCTTAATTATATTATCTAGTGCTAAATACCAAGAACTGTCTGGAACATTACATCTGTGTTAACATATTCCATTGGGTGTTAGCATTAGCTAGTGCTAAACACCAAGATCTATCTAGAACATTGCATCTCTGTTAATATATTACTTTAGTTGTTAGTATTATCTAGTGCAAAATACCAAGAACTGTCTAGAACATTGCGTCTATGTTATTATATTACCTCAGCTGTTAGCATTAGCTAGCACTAAACACCAAGATCTATCTAAAATATTACCTTAAGTGTTAGCATTAGCTAGTGCTAAACACCAAGATCTATCTAGAACATTCCATCTCTTTTAATATAATACCTTAATGCTTAGTATTATCTAGTGCTAAATACCAAGAACTGTCTAGAACAATACATCCGTGTTGATATATTCTATTGGGTGTTAGCATTAGCTAGTGCTAAACACCAAGATCTATCTAGAACATTACATCTCTGTTAATATATTACCTCAGCTGTTAGCATTAGCTAGTGCTAAACACCAAGATCTATCTAGAACATTGCGTCTCTGTTAATATATTACCTTAATTACATTATCTAGTGCTAAATACCAGGAACTGTTTAGAACATTACATCTGTGTTAATATATTACCTCAGGTGCTAGCATTAGCTAGTGCTAAACACCAAGATCTATCTAGAACATTACGTCTCTGTTAATATATTACCTTAGTTTTAAGTATTATCTAGTGCTAAACACTAAGATCTATCTAGAACATTTAATCTCTGTTAATATACTACCTTAGTTGTTGGTATTATCTAGTGCTAAATACCAGGAACTGTTTAGAACATTATATCTGTGTTAATATATTACCTCAGGTGCTAGCATTAGCTAATGCTAAATGGCAATAAAATACAATAACATTCAATCTGGATTATTTTATTAGCTCATCTGTTAGCATTCTTTTGTTATTTGTATTTTTCTTTGATCTTTTATGGGGTTTAATTTAGTACACAATTCTATTAAATTGTATTCTTTCATTATAATATTATTAATAGTGTCTTTATTTACTTTCTAAGTACTGAAGTACCATTGGGTTTTCTGTTGTCCAGATGATACAGATGTAGGTAATGGTTAACCAGATTTCCCTCAGTAGCTGATCACTTGCTTCGTTGAGGCTGATTAATGAACAGGTGCAGATGTTAATGGAGTTAAGTGTCTCTGAATGTTTGTACCCTTAGTTAACCGTTTCCTTCCACACCAGCATCATCCACAGTCCATGCTTTCCCTCGCACCAATCCGGTTCTGTAATCAGGAAGACTTGGGCTCTCCCATGTGGGACTTGACCTCCCTTTTACCTCGCTACACCCCTTTCACCCCCCTGCAGCCTCCTTATCCCCAGACTCCTCCTCACCCAGCTGGTTTGTTTTCACACCTGGGGGATGACAAAGCTCAGTCGATCCCCCTTAATCTAGACGCATTAGCCTATCTCTCCAGCCCTTGGCCTCGTTCTCTTCCTCATCCCGCCTTTGCATTCTGTCTCGAAGCTACAGCAGCACAGCGTCTCTCAGCTCCGGTTAGACAGGATTCACCATTTTATATCATTTTATGATTTTCCTAATCAGTGCTCTCTGACTGCAACACACTTTACTCAACTAAGCTCACCGGACTTAAAATGAGTCCCCATGTGTGTTTAAGGTGGTAGTACCCTCAGGCTCCTGCAGATGGCGCTGCTGCACGAGGATGATTGGTCTATAAATCCCTGTGGGTGTGAGTGATGGGATCCATAGATTGGGAAGAGGTGCTACAGTGCAGGGAATGTCTCGTTCCATGTGTGGAAAATGGCTCCAGAGCAGATGTTACTGATTGGCTAGAAGGAGGGACTGCATGTGGGCGTGGCCAAAGACCATAGTGTGAAGGAAGTAGCTGAATCTGCAGGTGTATGGAAGCGTACGGTCATACGGGTCTACCAGCAGTGGATACAATCCCAGTCTACAGGGAATTCTCCTCGGAGCTGTGCCAGGGAAGGCATCCACCAAATCTGGACCACCTGACCAATCCTTTGGAGTGTCTGAACGCTGATGTGGCTACATCCAGAACCTTGTCCGGTCCATGCCGAATTCAGTCCCAGCTGTTACTGGTACATTTCAGTCACAGTTGTCCGGTGAGCTGATTGTACTGCATTTGGTAATCCCTGAAAGCAGACGGCAAGTCTAGCCACTGATCTTAGGCTAAGGTCCGTCCTGTTAGTGCAGCACCATCGGCAGACGGCTGCACCGCGCAGGACTACATGCACACAGACCGTTACCACGACTGTCCTTAACACCACGTCACCGTCACCAAAGACTGCAGTGGTGTCGTACCAGACTGTCATGGAGTGACTCAGAATGGCAGCGGGTCATCTTCAGTGACGAGTCCCGCTTTAGTCTTGGTGGAGACGCCCAACGAATCCGTGTGTGGAGGCACCGTGGTCAGCACCGAGATGGACAGTTTGTCGTCACACATCCAGAAGGCCTGGTGTCCCTCCACCTCCACCCCTACCGCACCATCTGCAGGAACTGTGTGAGGATGTTCAAGCTGCATGGGATGGATTATCACAGGACACCATTAGGAACCTCTACAGCTCCATACCGAGACGTCTGGCGTGTTGGGTTAGCGAACACGGCGGCCCGACGCCATACTGAGAGACAGACTTCTGTATGTGTAGCTCAATAAATATTGATCATATCAGTCTAAACTTATCATCAGTTATTGATCCTGGTCACCAGGACCAACAGCACCACACTCCCTCACCTCCTTCTGGGTGCAGCTGTTCTACTGATGATGCGTGCATGTATTAAACACCAAACAGGAGGGTTTGTGAATGCTGTGGATCAGCGTCTATGGGTGGTACAGGACTGCGTGCAGGTGTTAGCGTTTTAGTGGCTCACATAAAATAAATTCAGCAGCTACGTGTGTGATCTCACAGTCTGATGTAATGGGCTTGCTGTGAAAAGCTGAAAGTGTGAGGTGAGGAAAAAAAAGCTCATGAAAACTAAATTAAATAAATACATTCATAAACATGCACACGGGACACGAGTAAGTCCTGCTTCATCCTCGCCCTGAAGGCACCCACACGCCTTTCCCAGTTCTTTCCCACTTCCCTAACTTCCTTGGTGACTCGATACTGGAGCCATCGTAAGGTTTTCCTGTTGATGGGAATGCTAAACAGCGCTGTGGCGCTCCTGGAGCATGACGTTAGCCTGTGTTGTGCTAGCCGTTTTGGCTAAATGGACGGCTACTGAAGTAAACGGTTCATGACTAAAGCTCCCACACGAACGAGGCCTACCTCCCAGACCCGTGGAGCACGGCTGCATGTTTGGGACTGACTACTGTGATACATGGAACATAGTGATGCCAGGAAGTTCATGGACACTTTAGGATCATCTGGTTTAGCATGACCGACAGTGTAATCAAAGGGCGTAACAGCAGATACCCAGAGTCTGATGAATCAAATAACACAGGCATTCCAATTTCCATTTATCTCCTGAAATAGAAAATGATCCAATGCTGAAAGCTCCCTGTTATCAGTAACCCTCATGACCTTGTTTGCTCAGCAATGACTCCAGCTAAACACTTCCTGTAGATCTGTAGATCAGCACTACACTCTGAAGGAGCTTTGGCCCTTTCCTCCTAACGGAAGTCCTTCAACTCCGTGATGTTGGTGGGCTGTTTCGTGGATAAGGTCCACACTCCAGGTCCTGCTGCAACATCTCTACTGGATTAAGATCTGGGCCGTTCCATAACACGAGCTGTTGATTGGCGTGTTTAGGGTTGTTGTTTTGGTTGAAAGACGCACCTTCTGCCTCAGTTCATGGATGGATTCCCTGGAATGCCTATGGAATGCCACAGGACCATCAAAATGATGGCATGCTGTCCTGGTCCAGTTGCAGCCGAACAGCTCTCTCAGACCATGATACTATCACCACCATGTTTCACAGTTTGAATGGGGTTTCTCATTTCAGCCATGGAGTAGGCATTACTTCAGTGGACTTCAGGCTTATCCGGAAGGAATCTTCCTTTACACTCGCTCTTATCACTTAGATGAAGATCTGATTAGATCTGACGGTCTGATTAAGTCGTCTCCTAGCATTTTATAGGGGTGTAATTCTACTCTAGCCAAGCCAGGAAGTCAGTTGAGTGGAGCGCTGGAGGAGCTCTGTGAGTGTTTGCCTGAGGTGGAGATATAACGAGGTGGAGGGAGGTTTATGAGGTGGAGATATGGATGGTGACCAGCACCAGTACCAGCTGTGATTGGATTTGGCATGTACCGGACGAGTTTCTGGATGTAGCCACATCAATGTTCAGACACTCCAAAGAATTGTTCAGCTGGTCCAGATGTGGTGGAGGTCTTCCCTGGCACAATTCCGAGGAGAATTCCCTGTAGACTGGGATTGTATCCACTGCTGGTAGACCCGTATGACCATACGCTTCCATACACCTGCAGATTCAGCTACTTCCTCCACACTACGGTCTTTGGCCACGCCCACATGCAGTCCCTCCTCCCTCCAATCATTAACATCTGCTCTGGAGCCATTTTCCACACATGGAACGAGACATTCCCTGCACTGTAGCACCTCTTCCCAATCTATGGATCCCGTCACTCACACCCCACAGGGATTTATAGCTCCATCATCCTCGTGCAGCGCCATCTGCAGGAGCCTGAAGGTACCACCACCTTAAACATGGGAGGTGAGCTTATATTTCCAGATTTTCCCATCATCAACATTCCATAGAGACTCAGAAGACACGTGTAAGTTCGCTGGTGGTTTAGAAAAGTTAATAACGTGTCTATATGTGTGTTCTAGGCATGGAGACCCCTGGTTCCCAGTCTGAACCACTTGGCACCAATAACTGTTTCATTCAGTGGACTCATCCATCATAACCCACATGTCTGAACTGGAGAACGGTACATGCTTCAGCCAGAGAAGTCTTTGTTCATAAAGCCAGGAAGAACACGGGGACGGTTTACACTGCGGCGTACAGTGAGCCCCCTGTTTCTGCGGTACCCCTCACATATTGAGGGTGTAATTTAGTGCGCTACTTCCTGCAGCCATTACAGTGAACCGCATTTCTATAGGGTTCATGGAGTGGAGGATCTGATATTCGGCTTTAAGGGCGTCTGTGCCAAGCCCCTCAGCGGCCTGCTATTTCCTGTAATTAGGTTGGCTGTAAGAGCGCAGATACTGAGGAGATTGTGCACTGCTGAATGTAAGCGTGTTACAGAGTTGGCTAGACCTCTGCCATTTAATGAGACGGAGCATGTACTACACTGACCGAGTCATTACGCTCGTTATGTTGTGCTATCACAGCAATTAATTATTAACAGCTTACCAGCGATGGCATGCACACTAGCACAGCCGCTGCTTTCAGCGCGAGCTGCTACTCCACTCTTAGCTTGACAAGGCCAACTCAGAATTGGCCAGCGCTATTCATCCTGCAGCTTTCGACCTACAACAACCAAACATTTATAGATCCTGTACCTGAGCATTGTGCTTAAGATGATGTACGGTTTTCATAAAACCTTAAAGAGGATTTCTGTCCCTTTAGGAATGAATGCTGAGGTCAAATCGGTCACGTAGCTCTCACAGACTTACACACACTGATTATACAGCACAGTACGTAACATCATACACATGTGCACACAGTCATTCTCCTTATCAGCAAAACAGCTGCAGCTTGGCGGGTAGATTTGACATCGTGAGACATGCGAATGAAGTGTTGGGCTCGGCCGCGTATGCGATCTTATCTCTGTACCTGTACCACTGCAAAACAGTAAGACCCACCACATAACCACTACACAAACACTACTAGCAACACTTGGGATACCATAGCAACACTTTAGCAACCACCTGGAATACCATCATTGTGTATTTCCGTTTTTGTCTTGTTGTGTTTTACTGTGTTTGTGTGTGTGTGTGTGTGGGGGGGGTCTCTTATTGTGTTCTTCCACTTTTGGTGTTTTTCTCTTATTGTATTTTTTACTTATTGTGGGGTTTTTTTTGTGTGTGTGTTTCTGTTATTGTGTTTTTTTCTGTTGTTGTGTTTTCCGTTTTTCTCTTTTTGTGTTTTTTTGTTATTGTGTTTTTGTCTTATTGTGTTTTTCCGTTATTGTATTTTTGCGTTATTGTGTTTTTTCTGTTATTGTATTTTTTCTTTTTTGTGTTTTTTCTGTTGTTTTGTTTTTCCCTTATTATGTTTTTCTCTTATTATGTTTTTCTCTTATTATGTTTTTCTCTTATTGTGTTTTTTCTTGTTATTGCGTATTTCCGTTTTTGTGTTTTGCTGTTATTGGGTTTTTCCGTTTTTGTGTTTTTTCTGTTATTGTGTTATTCCATTATGGTGTTTTTAATTTTTGCTGATATCCAGATGAAATCTTTCACTCAGGTTCCCCAGAAGAATCAGAGCAACACAAAATACAAAACCAGAGCAGGCAGATAAACCGCTGAGACAGCTCCTCATCCATCACGCTGATAACAGACATGGAGATGGGAGATCAGGATGAAGATGCTTAAGAGAACGAACCAAACTTGAGCTTTATCTGATTGGATGTTGAACATGAACACTTTTAAACTCCGGTTCTTTCTGCAGACTTTATTAGACCGGCATTTCTAATACACACCAATACAGCCGTCTCACACTGAGACCAGCATGCTGACTTCACACTGTAAAGGGGGGCTACGTTTATAAAAGGCAGTTTGATGCTCAAATGTTTGTTACGTCGAATCTGGGGGAACAATGTATATCAGCTATCCTCCCACCACCCCAATGCTGCCAGGCCTCCCTCCAAAGGTCATCGCCACCTGGCATGCTTCGGCCATATGTATCAACGCTGTCCAAAGAAAACCACCTATGTCCAGCATGGCAACCTTACAGGAGAGGCCAAAAGCCTAGGAGAAGCCAACCCCCCCGTCCGCCTTTGATCTCCTGGACTCCATCTCCCAGTGTGCTGTCCCTGATGACGTCACAGCCACATGCACCCAAACACCCAATCACACTCCACTTCCTCGATCTAGGTCTGCGGAGTTCTGATTGCCCACCTGCACCTTATTTCCCCGTCACTACGTAAACCACACATCCACCTTGCGAAGTAATGCCAAACCTTGCGTACTGAGCGATCTCGCTTGTGATCCTCTGATTGTTATTCCCGTCTCTGTTCTAGACTCTCATGTTGGGATTTCCCCTCCTGGTTTTGTTCTACTCTACTGGCGTACTGTGTTTTCACCTCTCCTTCTGATCTCTGGATTCGTTCTCTTGAAGACTGGCTCTCTGGTTTTCTATGGCCTATCTCTCTCTCTCTCTCTCTCTCTCTCTCTCTCTCTCTCTCTCTCTCTCTCTCTCTCTCTCTCTCTCTCTCTCTCTCTCTCTCTCTCTCTCTCTCTCTCTCTCTCTCTCTCTCTCTCTCTTGCTCTCTCTCTCTTTCTCTCTCTCTCTTGCTCGCTCGCTCTCTCTCTCTCTCTCTCTCTTGCTCGCTCTCTCTCCCTCTCTTTCTCTCTCTCTCTCTCTCTCTTTCTCTCTCTCTCTTTTGCTCTCTCTCTCTCTCTCTCTTGCTCTCTCTCTCTCTCTCTCTCTCTCTCTCTCTCTCGCTCGCTCTCTCTCTCTTTCTCTTTCTCGCTCTCTCTTTCTCTCTCTCTCTCTCTCTCTCTTGCTCGCTCTCTCTCTCTCGCTCTCTCTCTCTCTCTTTCTCTTTCTCTCTCTCTTTCTCTCTCTCTCCCTTGCTCTCTCTCTCTCTCTCTTGCTCTCTCTCTCTCTCTCTTGCTCGCTCTCTCTCTCTCTCTCTCTCTCTCTCTCTCTCTCTCTCTCTCTCTCTCAGCCTTGACTTGTGTCAGTACCGCACTGACCGTGCTACAGCGGAATTTGGCTATACGTGCGTTATTTTGAGAATGTGAACGCTTTCCCATCGGCCTTGGACTTCAGAACCGTTTGCCATTTGTGTTCCCACACAGAGGAATTTTTTGTCAACCGAAGTGGTGAAACCCCCACATACACACCCACTAGGGGGCAGTGAGCACACTAACCCAATAGCGGTGGACAGCCCTATCCACGGCGCCAGCACAGAAGTTGGGAGTTAGGTGCCTTGCTCAAGGGCACTTTAATTATCCAGCCGCTTCAGGGAATCGAATCGGAGACCAATCACAAGTCTGTTTACCCAACCTCCGTCCAGCGAACGCCCCATTAGCTCTCTTTGACATGCCAGAGGTCCCCGCGAGTGCTGTATTACTGTTAAACACAGTTTGAATCGACTTATATGTGCTAGTGCAGATTTAGGCTGAACGCGGTGGCGTCTCGGTTTGTTCACAGATCGTTATCACAGGAAATCATTGCCTCCCGTCCTGGTCAAACCCTCGGCCTCCCTCGGTCCCACGTACACCCGATCTCCAGAGGGCAGCGGGGTCATCGCTTCAAATTAAGTTAACCAGATAAATATTGTGCTGGCCTTTAGGCCTTCTTCATTACTCGGCCTCACTGATGTTGGTGGCCAGTTAAAATGGTCTGATTGTACCCGGCACTGTAGGTGACACTGGGCTCTATTGTCCCAGTCTGGGCCTAAGGTCTGCCCACCCCCTTCAGCCATTATCTGATGGTATGGAACATTGATCAACCCTTTACCGCAACTCTGAATTATCCTTGTCTTGGCTTGGCCTTATTTGGTAATTGGATATGAGTAAGCCAATAGTAGCAGGCTTGTGGGGTCAGGAAGCTCTTTGGTGCATCGTGGTGGTGGGGGGTGGACCAGGTGGTGCAGGTCTTTTAAAGGTTGTGGAAGGGGAAGGCGACGTCTGTAATGCGATAGCGCGCCCTTTATTGTATCTTCCAGTTGTATGTGGATTAGCTGTTGTCTGGCTTGTTTAAGCGCTTGACCGGGCTGGATTACTGACCGTCCAGAAGCGTTATAAGCTGGAACGCCAGAATTCTGCTCCTTTTTGTGGCCAGTAAAGTGTTATTACATGGTCAAACACCATGAGTATCTCTGTCCAACCTCAGGATATGATTATCCTGCATGCTAATTTGATTATAGCGTCTTCCACATTCTAAAACCTTTTGTTTTATATATATATGTATAAATGTTCTATATATAAATAATACATATATAAATGATCTCAATTTTTGTTGATTTTTACTTTTATGCCTCATTTGATCACATGAGCTGCTATTTACACTGTGTGGAAATTTCATAAAGAATGGACCAACAGAAAGGACCCAAAATTGTTTGGAAAGATGTCTGGTTCCATTGACTTCCATTCAAATTAAATTGAGTTTTTGGCCTGTCCTGTAAAGTTGACTTTTTGGAGACACCTGTTTTTCTCTGGACAAGTGACGATATGTATATATGTATACCAAGTTGTTGAAATCTATACAGTAGTATAATAAGCTCACCAGTCAATCAACAAGGCCCCTCTGTGATGTTTAGTTACATGGAAATGGGATTTTTTTGTTGAGATGACAGTAAAAATCTAGACCACGATGCTTACACTGAGCTGCAGGACTGCCAGGTTTCCCCTGTAGCTCATCAGTATCGTACCGTGAAACACAACATTCCTATCCTGGTATTCCAAGATGACAGTTCTGGTGTTCACAGGGCTGTGGATGTGAGTGATTGGCATGATGACCATGTAGGAGGATTCACACGTCTGGACCGGGCCACATAATCCCCAGGTTTGAACCTCCTGGGATCCTCTGTGGGACTACCTGAAACGAGTAGAACTCCAGGGAAGGGATCCACCAAATCTGGACCAACTGCCCAAGTCTTTAATGGCAGAGTGTCTGAACACACATGTGGCTACATCCAGAAGTTTCTTTTCTAATAAATCTACTTTATACTCAGAATTAATCATACATCTGAGGCTGAACCTTACTCATACTTTAGCTTTATAATGGCACAATGCTAACTTTGTATCTTAACTTTGACTCTAATCTATTTAAATACTGATTCCTGTTTTCAAAATGGTTTAAAATAGTTATAATAAATAAATAGTAATAATTAATATCTTATTGTCGTATTGTTATTTGTCAAAGTCAAAATTTAAATTTTATTTTAAGGAAAAAGTTTTGTTTTCTTGTGAAAATAAGTTACAAAAAAAAGTTACACTTTAAAATATGGTTTTTAAAACTCATTTACTAACATGTACTCGCAGTAACTCTAAATAATGACTTTCTCAAAATTCTGGCTTTGTATCTCAAAGTAAGATAAACTTTTTACTATCCCACATGGGAAAATTTACATAGTTACCGCAGAATATACATTAAACAGATACAGAGCAGCAACTAAAGTACCAGTAATACAAAACAGAAGAAATTACAAATTAAATAAATAAATAAATCTCTTGTTAGGTAAAGAATTAAATATAATACAACAAGATTTGTGTAAATGAGGTCTGTAGGAGCAAATCTCATTTTATTCATCTGTAGAATGGCGATGCTGTGTTGCTTGTGCCATATTCGGTTCAAATGATAATTTTTTTTTTATTATTTGAAACTTTACTTATTTTCTCAAAAAGCTGATGTATTACCTCGAACTAATGACTTACAATATCAAAATAAAAATATATAATGTTTTTACTTTATTAAAACCGAAGTTATTAATTTAATTAAGTCATTATTTACAGGTGCATTGTCAATTGTTTGAAATAATAAGTCATTAATTAAGTCAAATTCAAGATACAAGGTCACAATTTTCGCCTACTGCTTCTAGATGCATATATGAAGGTAAACAAAAACTTAAGCACGTATTTTTCTTCTCTACTCGCCAGGAATAAAATTCCATACATCCGGAATATCATCAGTCCCCGTTCACAGTATAGGCTGTAGTCCACACACTGTATACATCATTACGGTCATAAAAATGGTGGAGTCCAGGAGGAGCACGGTTTGTAGGCATATGGCCCTGAAAAGTCACAGGCAACACAGCAACGTCATTCTGGAGATAAATAAAATGAGACTAAACATTTGTGATTTGCTCCTCAAGACCTCATTTGCAAAAATCTCTACTGTTTACAGTTGGCGGAGGATTTGCCGGAGTTGCTCATTCTGGAGGATGGTTGCTGTAGAGGTTTATTTCTTCTCTCTATGGCCATAAACATTTACACACACGCCATTAAACAAATCCAAATTCCATTAGAGGGATAAACAGAAATATATGTATTCTTCTAAGCAGGCACATCCGAGATTAAACAAAGGCTCTCCGACAAAAGGGTTCGGCTGAGCGCCACCATATGGTCAGCGCCCTGGGCCCGAGTTCAGATGTCATGTTTCATCTTCGCATGACAGCGCTTGGTTCTCTCCAGCTTCACCCACAAACACTGCACACGTGCGGGCCTCAGTGACCCGCTGGTGATGCTGGTCGTCGGTTGAGTCAGATCTGATTAAATGGGAATCTGGAAGTGGTGGAGTAGTATTGGGAATCTCTATATAATGAAGTGGTTGAGATGTAAACAGAGTCATTCAGAGGGGTTCAGTGTGAAATGCCTGGTTCTAGAGGAATCAGAATAGCTCACAGTGGGGGTGAATGGAACCAGACGTCCACCTTTAACAGCTCCTAAATAGAACGTTGTTGCATGAGACGAATATGAATACACTGCCCACTCATGGAATTATTCGGTCCACCTTAAACCCCTCCAGACTCGATCCTAAACCCCTCTAGAGTGGAGCTGTATAGGAGGATGGAGCAGCTTCCTTACCCTGCAGTGGAGCTGATAGAACAAGGTTTATTACTGAGCAGGTTTGGAGCGATTCTATTGGTCGGTCCATCATGAATATTCACTAACCTGAAAGGAGAACTAGAGCTTTTACACTGTGCAGAAAAAGAGATCAAAGTTTTTACACCACTAAATATATATTAGAGGTGGAGATATGGAGGAGTATCATACTGTGTACATCAGGAGTAGATGTGGGGTATCAGGATATGGACTGGTTCAGACTCTGGAGCTGTTCAGGGTACGACTGTGGACTCTTTGAGATCACCAGCTACATCCAGTTAGAGGGGTTACTGGTGACGTATTGTTGAGGCATGTCCCTTCCCTCCCAGCACTCAGCACAGGGCCTAAGCGGCCCGGAAGCAGGCAGGTCACTTCCATCCACACAACCCTACTTGACGGTAGACCATAAACCAACTCCAGCCTCGCCCACAGTCCATCTCGATATAACACATGCACGTACACATCCTTTTTAGCTAATTACAGCACGTAGTCTCTCTAACTTTAGCCGTGACCCCCCGCCCCCAAGAGCCTCAGGAGCCTGCAGAGGGACGCTACCATGTCGATAAACTTGATGCTAAAGGAATTTCCACAAAGTAGAGTTGGCTGCTTATACTCCAGAGTTTTGTTTGGATTCTCCGTTCCACCTTAAATGCAGTAGCTGTTAACATTTGGGGGTCTGCACAGGCACTTCTGCATCATTTAGGGTCATTCAGAAATATTCAGTCCTTGCGTTCCACAAACGAACACTGCTGGACTTTCCTTTCGGTCAAACTTGAGTGCCAGCTGCTCCGTGGCTTGTTTCGCGCACAAGGCCTCAAAAGTGCAGCGTTATCTAAATCAGGGGAGGAGAAACAGATGCATTCGGTTAGCCATGCTATGCTAAGTAGAGCTATTAGAAAAAATCGAATGTTGAGATATTATGTTTTGTGATTCTGGATCAGTCCTCAAACACGCAATCAAATTTAATCAAAGGTTTACACTGACTACATTAGCATTTAGCATTAGCACAGCTCTGCAAACGGTTGGTGTGTTTTTTCTACTATGGCAGTTTTCCTAGATTTAGATTTCAAAACCTGTCACAGGCTGCATCAAGTTGTAGCCCCTGTACCATGATATATATATCATATCCTATATCATGAGGGGGTGGGGGAAGTTGGGGTTAGGTGCCACCACTGAGTTGCATCAGCTTTCTGTTAGTAGCACAGCTTATTGGTTTAGGAACTGAGGATACTGATTATTCCAGTGGAATTTTTGCCCGTCTTTGCTCGATACAAGATTTCAGCTGCCGAACAGCCGTCGTCAGGTTCGTCTCTTTATGAGGCTCCATGCATTTTCACTAGTAGACAGATCTGCACTGCAGGCAGGTCAGTCAAACACATGCTGTAGTAGCACAGGCAGAATGAGGCCCAGCATTGCCCTCCCGGAATAAACATGGACTTCCTGGGAAGAGACACTGCCTTGATGGCATCATATGTCTCTAAAATCCTACTATATGCCTTTGTGCCAACAGTACCTTCATACATGTGCAGGTGCCCCATGCTGTGGGCACCAATGCCCCCTGTGTATATGAGTGATGTCGCACCTCTCACTGATGAAACCCTAGATAGCCTTAGACAATCCTATGTCAGATTTTTTTTCCAAAATGAGCTGAAACATGGATTTTCCATGAATTTCAGATCTACTGACATGAGCTCAGGCCCAGAGAACTCGGCGGTGCTTCTATATTGAATTGATGTAGGTTTTTCTCTTTGCATAACGCAATTTCGGGTTGATTTCTTGATGCACTGTTGCACTGTGTTGGGTGGACTGTGTTAAGTGACCTATCATATTCCCAGGTTTTTGCCAATAGCCAGCTCTGATGCTAAGGCTAGGTGGATGTAATCGAGGATGTGGTGTGTTTTCGTTTAAAGTGTAACTGAAGCGTCACTAAACAGGCTAATGTTAGCATGGTGTGCACTGTTTGTACATCACGTTCCCATCTGAAAATTTAGGAGAGGCCAATCATTCTCTAGGGCCATTTGCTGCCATTTCAGAGGAATTAGTCTTCCACATTTAACCCATCCGTGAAGTGAAACACCCACATACACAAACAAGTGGGCAGTGAGCAGCTCTCTCCACAGTGCCCAGGGGGCAGTTGGGTGTTAGGTGCCCTGCTCAAGAACACTTTAGCCGTTTTTTTTCGAACCAGCAACTCGCTGACCATAAGGCCGGCTTCCCAACCTCCAGCCAACATGCTAATTGACATATTGGATGGTAAAATAATCTTATACAGTATCTAGTTGATTTGTCTCAAAATTCTTATTTTACTGTTTTATTTGACTTTTTTCCAGGCATTATCAATTACCCGCCAAATCTTATCACTATTTATGCAAATAATTTGATCTGTTTTAGGCTAATTTCTTAAAATAACCAAATTATCTGCCAATATAGTCAGAAATTTGGCTCAATAAAATTAATTATAACAAGTTATAATGTCTGAAAATGAGCTACAAAAATCTAAAAATGAGAAATGTAAGACTACAAATGAGAGTTTTGCTTGTTGAGATTTTTATTGCAGTGTGAGGAAGGATTTCAACATGTTGCCCACTACAACGTGTAGGTTCACTGGTGGTTTAGATAGTAAATAAAGAGTCTATATGTGTGTTCTAGACATGGGGAACTCTGGTTCCTATCACCGCCACTGTACAGAACATCTGAACCACCTCACACCAAACCCAATTCTGTGGGATCCATGTTTTTGATATTGGACCAGGTCTGATAGTGATGGTGGGAAGGAGCCCGAAAGTGGAGAGACCTCTGGCTCCGTGGTACTGCCTATGAAATATGCGAGGAAAAGTTCAATGAGCGTTCTTGCTAACCGCTTTAGCCATCCAGCACAAGACTAAAGGAAGAAAAATCTCTCATAGAAACATTAGCTTACCACGGGCTCCCCGAAAGAAAAGGCCTTTCCATAATTTAGACACATGATACGCTACACATCCACACCGCGTTCGCCCCCTCTCCGGCGTTCCTCCACATTCTCCTTCTCCCAGACCCGGAGAGGCTCCTGGCCCGTGAAGAATGCTGGTTTGTAAGGGAAGCGAGACCATTAGTGGTGGCTGGGCCCATTACCGGTTCCGGAGCACGCGGCACCACGTTGTCTGTGTGGAATGGGCCGAGGAGGCCGCAGATAGCATCTCACCAGGGCCAGTGAAACACAAGCACCCTCCTGCTAATCACCCCTAATCCCACAACGCTGGAGCTGAGGATTTATGGGGGCTTGTCGGGGAGGGTGGAGTGACATTCTACCCAGTGGACAAATGAGAGGAGGCTGCAGTTGTGGGCCGTTGGGTTGTGGTTGGCCATGAGAGGTTACACATAACTGCTAATTGCACCGTCGGCCACTTCGCTCACACGTACGGCATGCAGAGTAGGATACGGATATAATCCCAAAATCCGGGACACTTTGTAAAAGGCAATCAAAACAAGAATCTGATTTGCTCTCCTGAACCTTAACTGAGCGGACCAACTTAATGCCACACCCTGAAAACCAGCTGAGACAGGTTCATGTCCACCACTGAGCTGCATCAAATTTCTTTTAGGAGCACAGTTTAATGGTTTAGTTAGTTTTCTAAATAAAATCGAATGTTGCGATATTATGTTTTGTGATTGCGG